>CAUYLG010044695.1:0-21215 GCA_963573385.1 Cacajao melanocephalus
GACTCCCAACAGACCCCAGTGTGTGATGCTCCCCTCCCTGTGTCCATGTGTTCTCATTGTTCAATACCCACCTATGAGTGAGAACATGTGGTGTTTGATTTTCTGTTCTTGTGTCAGTTTGCTGAGAATGATGGTTTCCAGATTCATCCATGTACCTACAAAGGACATGAACTCACTGCTTTTTATGGCTGCATAATATTCCACGGTGTATATGTGCCACATTTTCCTTGTCCAGTCTATCGTCAATGGGCATTTGGGATGGTTCCAGATTTGCTATTGTAAACAGTGCCGCTATGAACATATGTGTGCATGTGTCTTTATAATAGAATGATTTATAATCCTTTGGGTATATACCCAGTAATCGGATTGCTAGGCCAAATGGAATTTCTATTTCTAGGTCCTTGAGGAAGTGCCACACTGTCTTCCACAATGGTTAAACTAGTTTACACTCCCACCAACACTGTAAAAGAAGTGTTCCTATTTCTCCACATCCTCTCCAGCATCTGTTGTCTCCAGATGTTTTAATGATCACCATTCTAACTGGCGTGAGGTGGCATCTCAATGTGGTTTTGATTTGCATTTCTCTAATAATCAATGATGATGAGCATTTTTTCATATGTTTGTTGGCCTCATATATGTCTTTTTTTGAAAAGTGTCTGTTCATATCCTTCTCCCACTTTTGGATGGGTTTGTTTGTTTTTTTCTTGTAAATCTGTTTTAGTTCTTTGTAGATTCTGGATATTAGCCCTTTGTCAGATGGGTAGATTGCAAAAATTTTTTCCCATTCTGTTGGTTGCCAGTTCACTCTAATGATGGTTTCTTTTGCTGTACAGAAGCTCTGAATTTTAATTAGATCTCATTTGTCTATCTTAGCTTTTGTTGCCATTGCTTTCGGTGTTTTAGTTATGAAGTCCTTGCCTATGCCAATGTCCTGGATGGCTTTACCTAGGTTTTCTTACAGGGTTTTTATGGTGTTAGGTTTTATGTTTAAATTTTTAATCCATCTGGAGTTAATTTTAGTGTAAGGTGTGAGGAAGGGGTCCAGTTTCTGCTTTCTGCACATTGTTAGCCAGTTTTCCCAACACCATTTATTAAACATGGAGTCCTTTCCCCATTGCTTGTTTTTGTCAGGTTTGTCAAAGATCAGATGGTTGTAGATGTGTGGTGTTGCTTCTGGGGCCTCTGTTCTGTTCCATTGGTCTATGTCTCTGTTTTGGTACCAGTCCCATGCTGTTTTGATTACTGTAGCCTTGTAGTATAGTTTGAAGTCTGGCAGTGTGATGCCTCCTGCTTTGTTCATTTTCCTTAGGATTGTCTTGGCTATGCGGGCTCTCTTGTGATTCCATATGAAGTTTAAAGTGGTTTTTTTCCAGTTCTGTGAAGAAGGTCGTTGGTAGCTTGATGGGGATTGTGTTGAATCTATAGATTACTTTAGGCAGTGTTGCCATTTTCATGATGTTAATTCTTCCTAACCGTGAGCATAGAATATTTTTCCATCTGTTTGTGTCCTCTCTTATTTTGTTGAGCAGTGGTTTGTACTTCTCCTCGAAGAGGTCTTTTACCTCCTTTGTTAGTTGTATTCCTAGGTATTTTATTCTCTTTGTAGCAATTGTGAATGGGAGTTTGCTCTTGATTTGGCTCTCTGTCTGTTATTGGCATATAGGAATGCTTGTGATTTTTGCCCATTGATTTTGTATCCTGAGACTTTGCTGAAGTTGCTTATCAGTTTGAGAAGATTGTGGGCTGAGACGATGGGGTCTTTTAGATATACAATCATGTAATCTGCAAACAGGGACACTTTGACTTCCTTCTTTCCTATTTGAATATATTTTATTTCTTTTTCTTGCCTGATTGCTCTGGCTAGAACTTCCAATACTATATTGAATAGGAGTGGTGAGAGAGGGCATCCTTGTCTAGTGCCTGATTTCAAAGGGAATTCTTCCAGCTTTTGCCTATTCAATATGATGTTGGCTGTAGGTTTGTCATAAATGGCTTTTATAATTTTATTATACATTCTGTCAATACCTAGTTTATTGAGAGTTTTTAGCATGAAGGGCTGTTGAATTTTGTCAAAGGCCTTCTCTGCATCTATTGAGATAATCATGTGGTTTTGGTCTTTGGTTTCATTTATGTGATGGATTATGTTTATGGAGTTGTGTATGTTGAGCCAACCTTGCTTCCCTGGGATGAAGCCTTCTTGATCGTGATGGATAAGCTTTTTGATGTGTCGTTGCAATTGGTTTGCCTGTATTTTATTGAAGATTTTTGTGTTGATGTTCATCATGGATATTGGCCTGAAGTTTTCTTTTTTTGTTGAGTCTCTGCCTGGTTTTGGTATCAGGATGATGTTGGTCTCATAAAATGAGTTAGGGAGGATTCCCTCATTTTGTATTGTTTGATACGGTTTTAGAAGGAATGGAACCAGCTCCTCTTTGTACGTCTGGTAGAATTCGGCTGTGAACCCATCTGGATCTGGACTTTTTTTTGTTGGCAGGCTATTGATTGCTGCCTTTACTTCAGTCCTTGTTATTGGTCTATTCAGGGTTTCAACTTCCTCCTGGTTTAGTCTTGGTAGAGTACAAGTGTCCAGGAATTTATCCATTTCTTCCTGGTTTACTGATTTATGTGCATAGAACTGTTTGTAGTAATTTCTGATGGTAGTTTGTATTTCTGTGGCCATAAGTACCACATTTTCTTTTTCCATTCATCATGGATGCTTAGGTTGCTTCCAAATCTTGGCTAGTGTGAACAGTGCTGCAACAAACATGGGAGTGCAGAATATCTCTTCAATATACTGATTTCCTTTCTTTTGGGTATATACTCGGCAGTGGGATTGCTGGATCATATGGTAGCTCAACTTTTAGTTCTTTGGGGAACCTCAACTTTCAGTTCTTTATGGTGGTTATATTAATTTACATTCCCACCAAAAGTGTACAAGAATTCCCTTTCTGCCACATCCTTGCCAGCATTTGTTATTGCTTGTCTTTGGGATAAAAATCATTTTAACTGGGGTGAAATGATACCTCATTGTAACTTTCATTTGCATTTCTCTGATGATCAGTGATGTTGACCACCTTTTTATATGCCAATTTGCCATTTGTATGCCTTCTTTTGAAAAACATCTATACAAATCTTTGCCCATTTTAAAAAATCAGATTATTAGATTTTTATAGAGTCGTTTGAGCCCCTTATATAGTCTGGGTATTAATTCCTTGTCAGATGGATAGTTTGCAAATATTTTCTCCCATTCTGTGGATTGTCTCTTCACTTTGTTGATGGTTTCCTTTGCTGTGCAGATGTTTTTAAAATCTGATGCAATCCATTTTTGCCTTGGTTGCCTGTGCTTGTAGGGTACTCAAGAAATTTTTGTCCAGAACAATGTCCTAGAGATTTTTCCCAATGTTTTCTTGTACTAGTTGCATAGTTTGAGGTCTTACATTTAAGTCTTTAATCGAGTTTGTTTTGATTTTTGTATATGGCTAGAGAGGGGTCTAGTTTCATGCTTCTGCATATAGTTATTCCATTATCCAGTTTTCCTAGCACAATTTATTGAAGAGACTATCTTTTCCACAGTGTATGTGATTGTCACTTTTGTGAAAAATGAGTTCACTGTAGGTGTATGGTTTTGTTTCTGGATTGTCTATTCTGCTCAATTGATCTATGTGTCTGTTTTCATGCCAGAACCATGCTGTTTTGGTGACTATAGCTCTGTAGTATAATTGGAAGTGTGACTCCTTCAGTTTTGTTTTCTGTTTTTGCTTAGGGTAGATTTGGCCATTCTGGGTCTTCTGTGGTTCTATATAAATTTTGAGACTATTTTTTTCTATTTCCGTGAAGAATGTCATTGTTATTTTGATAGGGGTTGCATCTAATCTGTAGATTGCTTTGGATAGTATGAACATTTAAACAATATTGATTCCTCTAATCCAAGAACATGGAATATCTTTCCATTTTTGATGTTCTTTTTATTTCCTTCATCAGTGTTTCATAGCTTTCATTATAAAGATCTTTCACTTCTTTGGTTGATTCCTAATATTTCATTTTATTTGTGGCTATTGTAAATTGGATTACATTTTTTTGATTTCCAGATTGTTCACTGGTTGCATACAGAAATGCTAATGATTTTTGTATGTTGATTTTTAATCCTGCAACTTTACTGAATTTATCAGTTCTAATAGTTTTGTTTTTTTTAATTGAGTCTTTAGGTTTTTCCAAATAGAAGGCCATGTCATCTGCAAACAAGGATAATTTGACTTCTTCCTTTCCAATTCCATGCCCTTTATTCATTTCTTTTGTCTGATTGCTCTATCTAGGACTTCCAGTAGTATGTTGAATAATAGTAGTTAAAGTGGGCATCCTTTTCATATTTCAAATCATAGAAGAAAGACTTTCAATTTTTCCCAGTCAGTATGATACTATCTGTAGGTCTGTTTTATATGCCTCATATTATGTTGAGGCATGTTCTTTCTATACACAAGTTTTTCAGGCTTTTTTTTTTTTTTTATCATGATGGGATGTTGAATGTTATCAGATGCTTTTCCAGCATCAATTGAAATGATCATATGGTTTTTGTCTTCATTCTGTTCATATGATGTACTGCATTGATTGATTTGCATATGTTGAACTATCCTTGCATCCCAGGGATAAATCCCACTTGATCATGATGAATAATCTTTTTATGTATTGTTAAATTCAATTTGCTAGTATTTTATTGAGGATTTTTGCATCAATATTCATAAGAGATACTGGCTTGCGGGGGGGTTTTTTTGTTTGTTTTTTTAATGTGTCTGATTTTGCTCTCAGGGTAACACTGTCCTCATTGAATGTGTTTGGAAGTATTCCTTTCCCCTCTATTTTTTGGAATAGTTTGAGTAAGATTGGTGTTAGTTCTTTAAACGATTGGTGGGATTCAGCAATGAAGCCATCAGGTCCTGGGCTTTTCTTTACTGGGAGACTTGATTACAGCTTCAATCTCATTACTTGTTATTGGTCTTTTCAGGTTTTGGATTTCTTCCTGGTTCAATCTTGACAGGTTGTACTTGTCTAGGAATTTGCCCATTTCTTCTGAATTTTCCAATTTATTGGAAAATTAGCCAATAAATTTGTTGTTCCAATTTATTGTTCATAGTAGCTGGATCTTCCCTCTTTTTTCCTTAGTCTGGCTAAAGGTTTGTCAATCTTGTTTAATTTTTCAAGAAACGAACTTTTTGTTTCATTGATCTTTTGTATTTCTTCATTTCAATTTCATTTATTCTCTAATTTTTATTTCTTTTCTTCTATTTATTTTCAGTTTGCTTTGCTCTTGCTTTTCTAATTCTCTTTTTAATTTTAAAAGGAGAGGAGACTTTATTTCTTATAAAGAATCACAGGCTGCATGATGCTTTTCTAGTTCTTTAAGATGCACTGTTAGCTTATTTGAAGTTTTTCTTCTTTTTTGATGTAGGTACTTATAGATATAAACTTTCCTCTTACTACTGCTTTTACTGCATCCCATAGGTTTTGATTTGTTGTGTTTTCATAATCATTTATTTTAATAAATTTTTCAATTTCCTGCTTAATTTCTTTATTGACCCACTGATCATTCCAGAGCATATTGTTTAATTTTAATGTATTTGTATAGTTTCCAAAATTTCTCTTTTTACTGATTTCTAGTTTTACTCCACTGTGGTTAGAAAAGATACTTGATATTATTTCAATTTTTGGGGGGACGTTTTAAGACTTATTTTATGATCTAATGTATGATTTATCTTTGAGATTGATCCATGTGCTGAGGAAGAGAAAATGTATTCTGCAGCCATTGGATGTAATTTTCTGTAGGTACCTATTCGATCCATTTGATCTGTAGTGCAGATTAAATTAAATATTTCTTTGTTAATTTTCTGTCTGGAAGATCTATCTGATACTCAAAGTGGTATATAGAAGTCTCCAGTTATAGCTGTATTAGAGTCTCTCTCTCTGTTTAGCTCTAATAATATTTGCTTTATATATCTGGGTGCCCCAGTGTTGAATGCATATACATTTAAAATTGTTACATCATCTTGATAAATTTACCCCTTTATCATTCGTGACATTTTCTGTCTTTTATAGTTTTTGTCTTGAAATCTATTTTGTCTGATATAAGTATAGATACTCCTGTTTTTTCTTGGTTTCCATTGGCTTGGAATATCTTTTTCCATCCCTTTATTTTCAGTCTATATGCGTCTTTATAGGTGAAATGAGTTTCTTGTGGGCAACAGATAAATGGATCTTGTTTTTTAAAATCCATTCAGCCACTCTGTCTTTTAATTGGAGAATGTAATCCTTTTCGTTCAATGTTGTTATTGATAAATAAGGATGCAGTTCTGCCATTTTGTTTGTTTTTTGATTGTTTTGTGATCTTTTTTATTCTTTTAGTGAAGGTGATCTTCTCTGGTGATACGGTTTAGTTTCTTGCTTTTTATTTTTTGTGTATCTGCTAAATGTTTTTTTGTTTGAGGTTTCCATAAGGCTTGCAAATGCTGTCTTATAACTCATTATTTTAAGCTGATAAGTTAACACTGTTTGTATAAACAAATAAGCAAAAAAGAAAAAAAGAATAAAAACTCTATACCTTAACTTTGTTCCCTTATTTTTAACTTTTTGTTGTTTCTATTTATACCTTATTGTACCATCTCTGTCTTGAAAAGCTGTTGTAGTTATTTTTGATTGGTTCATAATTTAGTCTCTCTACTTAGCCTAAGAGTAGCTTGCACACCACAGTTAGTGTTATAATTTTCTGCGTTTTTCTGTGTACTTGCTATACCAGTGGGTTTTGAACCTTCAGGTAATTACTTATTGCTCATTAATGTCCTTTTCTTTATGATTGAAGTACTCCCTTTAGCATTTCTTGTAGGACAGGTCTGTTGTTGATGAAATTCCTCAGCTTTTGTTTGTTAGGAAGTCTTTCTCTTTTGTGTTTTAAGGATATGAAAATATATATTATATATACATATATATTTAAGGATATATGTATATATATTAACCAGATATACAATTCTAGGGTAAAAGTTTTTTGCCTTTATCACTTTAAATATGTCATGCCACTCTGTTCTGGCCTGTAAGGTTTCCACTGAAAAGTCTGCTGCTGGACATATGGAGTTCATTGGGTGTCACTTGTTTCTTTTCTCTTGCTGCTCTTAGGATCTTTTCTATATCCTTGATCTTTAGGAGTTTGATTATTAAATGCCTTGAGATTGTCTTCTTTGAGTTAAATCTGCTTGGTATTCTATAACCTTCTTGTACTTGGATGTTGATATCTTCCTTTAGGTTTGGAAAGTTATCTGTTATAATTCCTTTGAGAAAACATTCCATCCCTATCTTTTTCTCTGCATCCTCTTTGAGGCCAATAACTTGTATATTTACCCTTTTGATGCTATTTTCTAGATCCTGTAGTCATGATTCATTGTTTTCTTATTTTTCTTTTGTCTTCTCTGACTGTGTATTTTCAAATAGCCTGTGTTCAACCTCATTAATCCTTTCTTTTCTTTGATCAATCCTGCAATTAAAAGACTCTGATGCATTTTTCAGTGTGCCAATTGAATTTTTGTCTGCAGAATTTCTGCTTTTTTTTTTTTGCTCTTTTTAATTTATTATTATACTTTATGTTTTGGGGTATGTGTGTAGGTTTGTTACACAGGTATACATGTGCCATGGTGGTTTGCTGCACTCATCAACCTGTCATCTATATTAGGTATTTCTCCTAATGCAATCCCGCCCCTAGCCCCTTACCCCCCAACAGACCCCAGTGTGTGATGTTCCCCTCCCTGTGTCCATGTGTTTTCATTGTTAAACTCCCACTTATGAGTGAGAACATGCAGTGTTTGGTTTTCTATTTTTCATTAGTTTGCTGAGAATGATGGTTTCCAGTTTCATCCATGTCCCTGCAAAGGACATGAGTTCATTCTTTTTCATGGCTGCATAGTATTCCATGGCATATATGTGCCACATTTTCTT
The DNA here is from genome assembly GCA_963573385.1 of Cacajao melanocephalus. Taxonomy (NCBI): domain Eukaryota; kingdom Metazoa; phylum Chordata; class Mammalia; order Primates; family Pitheciidae; genus Cacajao; species Cacajao melanocephalus. Next base: position 7,972 of record CAUYLG010044695.1, read on the forward strand.
TATCCAGTCTATCATTGATGGGCATTGGGTTGATTCTAAGTCTTTGCTATTGTGAACAGTGCCACAATAAACATATATGTGCATGTGTCTTTATAGTAGAATAATTTATAATCCTTTGAGTATATACCCAGTAATGGGATTGCTGGGTCAAATGGTATTTCTGGTTCTAGATCCTTGAGGAATCATCACACTGTCTTCTGCAATGGTTGAACTAATTTACACTCCCACCAACAGTGTAAAAGTGTTCTCATTTCTCCATGTCCTCTCCGGCATCTGACTTTTTAATGATCGCCATTCTAACTGGTGTGAGATGGTATCTCATTGTGGTTTTGATTTGCCTTTCTCTAATGATCAGTGAGGACAAGCTTTTGTTCATATGTTTGTTGGCTACATAAATGTCTTCTTTTGAGAAGTGTTAGCTCATATCCGTTGCCCACTTTTTGATGGGTTTTTTTGTTTTTTTCTCTTGCAAATTTAAGTTCTTTGTAGATTCTGGAAATTAGCCCTTTGTCAGATAGATAGATTGCAAAAATTTTCCTCCATTCTGTGGGTTGCCTGTTCACTCTGATGACATATTCTTTTGCTGTGCAGAAGCTCTTTAGTTTAATTAGATCTGATTTGTCAATTTTGGCTTTTGTTGCCATTGCTTTTGGTGTTTTAGTCATGAAGTCTTTGCCCGTGCCTATGTCCTCAATAGTATTGCCTAGGTTTTCTTCCAGAGTTTTAATGGTTTTAGGTCTTACATTTAAGTCTTAATCCATCTTGAGTTAATTTTTGTATAACGTATAAGGAAGGGATCCAGTTTCAGTTTTCAGCAGATGGCTAGCCAGTTTTCCCGACACCATTTATTAAATAGGGAATCCTTTCCCAGTTGTTTGTTTTTTGTCAGGTTTGTCAAAGATCAGATGGTTGTAGATGTGTGGTGTTATTTCCAAAGCCTCTGTTCTGTTCCATTGGTCTATATATCTGTTTTGATACAAGTACCATGATGTTTTGGTTACTGTAGCCTTGTAGCATAGTTTGAAGTCAGGTAGCATGATGCCTCCAGCTTTGTTCTTTTTGCTTAGGATTGTCTTGGCTATGTGAGGTCCTTTTTGGTTCCATATAAAAATTAAAGTAGTTGTTTCCAGTTCTGTGAAGAAGGTCAATGGTAGCTTGATGGGGATAACATTGAATCTGTAAATTGCTTTGGGTAGTATGGCCATTTTCATGATATTGATTCTTCCTATCCATGAGCATGGAATGTTTTTCCATTTGTTGTGTCCTCTCTTATTTCCTTGAGCAGTGGTTTGTAGTTCTCCTTGAAGAGGTCCTTCACATAAGTTGTATTCCTAGGTATTTTATTCTCTTTGTAGCAATTGTGAATGGGAGTTCACTCATGATTTGGCTGTCTGTCTATTATTGGTTTATAACTTGTGGTCTTTGCACATTGATTTTGTATCCTGAGACTGCTGAAGTTGCTTATCAGCTTAAGGAGATTTGGGGCTGAGACAATGGGGTTTTCTAAATATACAATCATGTCATCTGCAAACAGAGACAATTTGACTGCCTCTCTTCCTATTTGAATACCCTTTATTTCTTTCTCTTGCCTGATTGTCCTGGCCAGAACTTCCAATACTATGTTGAATAGGAGTGGTGAGAGAGGGCATCCTTGTCTTGTGCCAGTTTTCAAAGGGAATGCTTCCAGTATTTGCCTATTCAGTGTGATATTGGGTGTGGGTTTGTCATAAATAGCTCTTATTATTTTAAGATATATTCCATCAATACCTAGTTTATTGAGTGTTTCTAGCATGAAGGGGTGTTGAATTTTTATCGAAGGCCTTTTCTGCATCTATTGAGATAATCACATAGTTTTTGTTATTGGTTCTGTTTATGTGAATGATTATGTTTATTGATTTGCAGATGTTGAGCCAGCCTTGCATTCCCAGGAATGAAGCCTACTTGATCATGGTGGACAAGCTTTTTGATGTACTGCTGGATTCTGTTTGCCAGTATTTAATTGAGGATTTTCGCATCAATGTTTATCAGGGATATTGGCCTGATTTTCCTTTTTTGTTGTGTCTCTGCTGGGTTTTGGTATCAGGATGATGCTGGCCTCATAAAGTGGAGTTAGAGAGGATTCCCTCTTTTTCTCTTGTTTGGAATAGTTTCAGAAGGAATGGTAACAGCTCCTCTTTGTACGTCTGGTAGAATTCGGCTGTGAATCCACCTGGTCCTGGACTTTTTCTGGTTGGTAGGCTATTAATAACTGCCTCAATTTCAGAACTTTTTATTGGTCTATTCAGGGATTTGACTTCTTCCTGGTTTAGAATTTGGAGGCTGTGTGTGTCCAGGAATTTATCCATTTCTTCTAGATTTTCTAGTTTATTTGCATAGAGATGTTTATAGTATTATCTGATGATAGTTTGTGTATCTGTGGGATCAGTGGTGATATCTCCTTTATCATTTTTCCTGTGTCTATTTGATTCTTCTCTCTTTTCTTCTTTATTAGTCTGGCTAGTAGTCTATCTATTTTGTTGATATTTTCAAAAAACCAGCTCCTGGATTCACTGATTTTTTTGAAGGGTTTTTCGTGTCTCTGTCTCCTTCAGTTCAGCTCTGATCTTAGTTATTTCCTGTCTTCTGCTAGCTTTTGAATTTGTTTGCTCTTGCTTCTCTAGTTCTTTTAATTGTGATGTTGGGATGTTGATTTTAGATCTTTCCTGCTTTCTCTTACGGACATTTTAGTGTTATAAATTACCCTCTAAACACTGCTTTAGCTGTGTCCCAGAGATTCTGGTACATTATGTCTTTGTTCTAATTGGTTTCAAATAACTTTTTTATTTCTGCCTTAATTTCCTTATTTACCCAGGAGTCATTCAGGAGCAGGTTGTTCAGTTTCCATGCAGCTGTGTGGTTTTGAGTGAATTTCTTAATTCTGAGTTCTAATTTGAGTGCACTGTGGTCTGAGAGACTGTTAATGATTTCCATTCTTTTGTGTTTGCTGAGGAGTGTTTTACTTCCAATTATGTGGTCAATTTTAGAATAAGTGCAATGTGGTGCCAAGAAGAATGTATACTCTATTGATTTGGGGTGGAGAGTTCTGTAGTTGTCTATTAGGTCCACTCAGTCCAGAGCTGAGGTCAAGTCCTGAATATCCTTATTAATTTTCTGTCTCATTGATCTGTCTAATATTGATAGTGGGGTGTTAAGTCTCCCAGTATTATTGTGTGAGAGTCTAAGTCTCTTTGTAGGTCTCTAAGAACTTGCTTGATGAATCTGGGTGCTCCTGTATTGGGTGCATATATATTTAGGATAGCTAGCTCTTCTTGTTGCATTGATCCCTTTACCATTATGTAATGCCCTTCTTTGTTTTTTTTTTTATTTTTATTTTTATCTTTGTTGGTTTAAAGTCTGTTTTATCAGAGACTAGTATTGCAACCCCTGCTTTTTTTGGCTTTCCATTCTTGGTAAATATTCCTCCATTCATTTATTTTGAGCCTATGTGTGTCTTTGCATGTGAGATGGGTCTCCTGAATACAGCACACTGACGGGTCTTGACTCTTTATCCAATTTGCCATGCTGTGCCTTTTAATTGGGGCATTTAGCGCATTTACATTCAAGGTTAATATTGTTATGTGTGAATTGGATTCTGTCATTATGATGCTAGCTGGTTATTTTGCCCATTAGTTGATGCTGTTTCTTCATAGCATCAATGGTCTTTACAATTTGGCATTTTTTTTTTAGTGGCTGCTATTGGTTGTTCCTTTCCATGTTTAGTTTTTTTTTTTTTTTTCAGGAACACTCTTAAGGCAGGCCTGGTGGTGACAAAATCTCTCAGCATTTGCCTGTCTGTAACGGATTATATTTCTCCTTCATTTATGAAGCATAGTTTGGCTGAATATAAAATTCTGGGTCGAAAATTTTTTTCTTTAAAAACGTTGAATATTGGCCCCCACTCTCTTCTAGCTTGTAAGGTTTCTGCAGAGAGATCTGCTGTTAGTCTGACGGGCTTCCCTTTGTGGGTAACCTGACCTTTCTCTCTGGCTGCTCTTAATATTTTTTCCTTCATTTCAACCTTGATGAATCTGATGATTATGTGTCTTGGGGTTGCTCTTCTCAAGGAGTATCTTTGTGATGTTCTCTGTATTTCCTGAAAATGAATGTTGGCCTGTTGAGGAAGGCTCCTGGATAATATCCTGAAGAGTGTTTTCCAACTTGGTTCCATTCTCCCTGCCACTTTCAGGTACACCAATCAAAAGTAGGTTTGGTCTTTTCACATAGTTCCATATTTCTTGGAGGCTTTGTTTATTCCTTTTCACTCTTTTTCTCTCTAATCTTGTCTTCTTTGCTTTATTTCATTGAGTTCATCTTCAATCATTGATATCCTTTCTTCTGCTTGATCAGTTCAGCTATTGATACTTGTGTATGCTTCACAAAATTCTTGTGCTGTATTTTTCAGCTCCGTCAGGTCATTTACATTCTAATCTAAATTGGTTATTCTAGTTATTAATTCGCCTAACCTTTTTTCAAGGTTCCTAGCTTCCTTGCATTGGGTTAGAACATGCTCTTTTAGCTAGTAGGAGTTTGTTATTACCTACCTTCTGAAGCCTACTTCTGTCAATTCATCAAACTCATTCTCCAGTTTTGTTCCCTTGCTGGCAAGGAGTTGTGATTCTTTGGAGAAGAGGTGTTCTGATTTTTGGAATTTTCAGCCTTTTTGCACTGGTTTCTCCCCATCTTAGTGAAATTATCTACCTTTTGTCTTTGATGTTAGTGACCTTCAGATGAGGTTTCTGAGTGGATGTTCTTTTTTGTTGATGTTGATAATATTCCTTTCTGTTTGTTAGTTTTCCTTCTAACAGGCTCTTCTGCTGTAGGTCTGCTGGAGGTCCGCTTCAGACCCAATTTGCCTTAGTATTACCAGCAGAGACTGCAGAATAGCAAAGAGTGCTGCCTGTTCCTTCCTCTGGAAGCTTTGTCCTGGAGAGGCACCCACCAGATGCCAGCCAGAGCTCTCCTCTATGAGGTGTCTGTCGGGCCTTATTGGGAGGTGTCTCCCAGTTAGGATATACAGGGGTCAGGAACCCACTTGAGGAGGCAGTTTGTCCCTTATCAGAGCTTGAACGCTGTGCTGGTAAATCCACTGCTCTCTTCACAGCTTGTCAGGCAGGGATGTTTAAGTCTGCTGAAGCTGTCCCCACAGCCACCCCTTCTCCCAGGTGCTCTGTCCCAGGGAGATGGGAGTTTTATCTATAAGTCCCTGACTGGGGCTGCTGCCTTCTTTTCAGAGATGCCCTGCCCAGAGAGGAGGAATCTAGAGAGGCATTCTGGCCACAGCGGCCTTGCTGAGCAGAGGTGAGCTCTGCCCAGTTCAAACTTCCTGGTGGCTTTCTTTATAATGTGAGGGGAAAACTGCCTACTCAAACCTCAGCAATGGCAGATGCCTCTCCCCTCACCAAACTTGAGTGTCCCAGGTTGACCTCAGACTGCTGTGCTGCTTGAATTCAGCACTGGACTGAGCAAGAATTTCAAGCCAGTGGATCTTGGCTTGCTGGGCCCCATGGTGGTAGAATCCACTGAGCTAGACCACTTGGCTCCCTGGTTTCAGCCCCCTTTCCAGGGGAGTGAATGGTTCTGTCTCGCTGGTGTTCCAGGAGCCAGTGGGGTATGAAAAACTCCTGCAGCTAGCTTAGTGTCTGCCCAAATGTCTACCCAGTTTTGTCCTTGAAACCTAGGCCCTGGTGGTGTAGGCACCAGAGGGAATCTCCTGGTCTGTGGGTTGTGAAGACTGTGGGAAAAGCATAGTATCTGGGCCATGGTGCACTGTTACTCATGGCATAGTCCCTCCAGGCTTCCTTTGGCTAGGCCAGGGAGTCCCTGACCTCTTGTGCTTCCCAGATGAGGTAGTGCCCCACCCTGCTTCAGCTTGCCTTCTGTGGGCTGCACCCACTGTCTAACCAGTCTCAATGAGAGGAGCCAGTTACCTCAGTTGGAAATAAAGAAATCACCGGCCTTCTGTGTTGATCTCATTGGGAGCTGCAGACCAGAGCTGTTCCTGTTTGGCCGTCTTGCTACATCTCTGTTCCTGATTGACTCTTTTTAATTATTTCAGTCTCTTTATTAAATTCATCTAATAGAATTCTGAGTTCTTTCTCTGTGTTAAATTTCTTTGAATTTCCTCAACACAGCTATTTTTAATACTCTGAAAGGTCACATATCTTTGTTTCTCCAGGATTGGTCCTTGATGCCTTATTTAGTTAATTTGGTGAGGTCATGTTTTTCTGGATTGTCTTGACGCTTATAGATGTTCATCTGTGTCTGGGCATTGAAGATCTATTATAGTCTTTGCCTTAGGGGCTTGTTTGTACCCATCCTTCTTGGGAAGGCTTTCCAGATATTTGAAAGGACTTGGGTGTTGTAATCTATCTGCATCTTATTTAGGGGGCACCCCAAGCCTGGTAATGCTGTGGTTCTTGCAGACTTGTACTGCCTTGATGATCTTGGACAAGATCTGTGAGAATCATCTAAGATTACTAGGCAGAGACTTGTATTCTCTTCCCTTACTTTCTCCTGAACAAACGGAGTCTCTTTGTTCTGAGCCACTTGAAGCTGGGGGTGGAGTGACACAGCATCCCTGTGGCCACTACAACTATGACTGTCCTGGGTTAGCACAGCACTGGGTCTCACCCAAGGCCTGCTGTATCTACTTTCTGAATACTGCCTATGTTTGCTCAAGGCCCTGGGGCTCTGCAGTCAGCAGGTGGCAAAACCAGGCCTATGTCCTTCCCTTTAGGGTGGTGAGCTCCCCTAGGCCCCTGGGCAGGTCTTGAGGTGCAGTCTGGGAGTCAGGGACTAGAGTCAAAAACCACTGAAGTCTACCTGGTGTTCTATTGTAGTGTGGCTGAGCTGGCACCGAAACCATAAGGTGCAGTCCTGCTTGCTCTTCCCTCCCCCTTTCTAAAAGCAGAGGAGACTTACCCCTTGGCCACTGCCACTGCAGGCCTGTGTGGAGTATAGCCAGACTACTGCTGAAGTTCCCTTAAGGTCCAAGGGCTCTTCAGTCAGCTTGTGGTGAATCTGCCTAGCCTGGGACTCACCCTTCAGGGCAGTGGGCTCCCCTCTGGCCCAGAGCAGGTCCAGAAATGCTATCCAAGAATCAAGTTTTGGGATTCGTGTCCCAAGAGCCTGGAGAGTATTCCTGTGTCCCAGCTGGGACCTAAGGTGCAAGACAAGGTCCCCTTTGCTTTTCCCTCTGCTTTTCTCAAGCAGAAGGAGTCTCACTGCATAGCTACCATAGTGGGGAATGTGCTGAGTCTCACCTGAAACCAGTAAGTCTCAGTCTCACTCAAAGCCCTTGAGATAGTTCCTGGGTATTACAGGTGATTATTCAGGACCCAGGAGCTCTTCAGTCAGAAGGTGATGTATGCTGCCAGTACTGTGTACTGCCTTTCAAGGCAGCATGTTCCCTTCTGGCCAGGGGTGTGTCTAGAAAAGTTATCTAGGAGCTAGGGCCTAAAATGGAGTCCTCATGACTCTGACCAGTGCCCTATCCTGCTGTGGCTGAGGTGGTATCCAAGATGCAAGACAAAGTCTTCCGCATTCCTCACTCTTCTCTCCTCATATGGAAGTAAGGGGTTTCTCTTGGAGCCGTGAGCTGTGCAACCTGGGGTTAGGGGAGGGGCGATGCCAACACTCCCTTAGTTGCTCCAACTATTGTCTCAGCAGGTCTCATACCCCCTACCTACTCTACTGCCTCTGGGGCCAGATCAGCCCTAGGACTTGCCTGAAAGTTGCCATCCTTGTGGCCTAGACTGCCTTTCACATTTATTTAGAGCCCCAGAGCACTGTTAGGCTGTGGTGATGAGATCTGTGGGAACTCAAGTTCCAACTGCTAGGATTGGTGATTGTTATTTGGTTAGAGCTGGTATAAATGCTCCCTTTGTGGTCGGCATCAGCTGAAGTTTTTCTTTCTGCTATAAAGGGGCAGCACTGACTTCATTCTCTCACAATTGCTGCATTCTCCTGCATCTAGCATACAGAAATGCTCTCTGCATCACACTGCTGCTGCCAGGGAGGGGTGATGTTGGCGATTCAAGACTTTTCCCTACCTCTTGGGTGCCATTTTCAGCAATGCAGAGTTAAAACCAGGTACCGTGAGTGCTCACCTGATTTTTGGTTCTTATGGTGTGTATGTGTGTGTGTGTAGATGTTAAATTGGTGTCCTTTCATGGTGGTGAGGGTGCGACTGTTGGAGCCTTCTCTTCTGCCATCTTGGTCTGCTTCGTCTTGCTCATTTTAGATCTTTTAAGCAGTTGTGAGTTTTTCATTGTGACCTTATCTTCAGTGGGGTTAAGTTTTTCCCGGGGAGAGTTGTGTGGTCTGTATTATTGTGCATCCTTCCTCTGCCAGCACCCAGAACATCAGGCCAGGACTAATTCTTACCTTAGCTTCTCTACATGGGCTTTCTCCTCCAAAATGGGCAATATAAATTAGGACTTCAAAGTTGCATAAGTTCTTCATTTGATTTTATATGGAGAAATAATAATTTTTTAAAAATCCATTTGTATTCTTTTTTTCAAATGGCTGGGTAGCAGTTCTTTTAGAAGATCCCAGCTTTATGCAGTGGTTTCACTTCCATGTTCATACTTGGCACAGGCATAAATTTTATCTCCTGTTAAAAACTAAGCTCTTAGTTGTGAAATGGGTCAGAACTTCCCCTTGCCCCACCATGGGTGCTGCTGCACAGTCTGCTTAACCACCTCCCATACTGGATTTCAGTTCTGTCTGGGATACTGGGATTCACTTTCTTTCTTATGAAATTAACTGTGCGGTTTTAGATATTAGTAATAGGGGAATATATTTTGTTCAACATTTTTAGATATTAGTAATAGGGGAATTTTTATGTTTCACTGTTCTTCCATTCATTTAACAATTATTTTTTTGAGCACCTGTAGGCATCAGTCACTGAGATGTATCAAGGAATGAAAAAGACAAAACTTTGCCCTCATGGAATTTACATTCCTGTGGGAAATTATGGCAGGTACAGATCATAAATAAAAATAAATACTTATTAGGTAATAACTGCTGTAGAGAAAAGCAGGAGATTAGAGCGTATATGGGGGCATTATAGTTTTAAAAAGGGTGATTTAAAAAGAAAATATAAAAATTAGGGTAGAAATTAATGAAATGGAAACCAGAAGGTAGAGAGAAGCAATTAAACAAAGAGCTCAGTATTTGAAAAAATCAATAAAGTTGGTAAACCTATAGGACTAGCAAAGATAAAAGAGATAGGAATTACCAACATCAGGAATAAAACAAGGGATGTATACAGCTACTGAGGCTCTTAAAAGGATAATAAATAAGGGAATATTATGTACAATTCAACCTACATAAATTCTGTAGTTTAGATAAATTGGACCAATTCCTTGGAAAGAACAAACTCTGAAACTCACCATATATGAAAGATATACTCTGAAGAGTCCTATAGCTGTTAGAGAAATGAAATCCATAATTAACTTCCAGAAAGAATTTCTGCTTCGTTTTCCATTAAATAGTATGTATAACATACTATATCTGCTTGGTCTATTAAAAAGCATTTATCTTTTTAATTATGATTTTTAAATTAAACAGTAGTTTTACCTCAGTCCTTCCTGCCCTACATGTCTTGGTTGCTGTTAGTTTGTTAATGTCTTTCCTCTATACTGTACCCACTGGATGGGCACTTATGAAATTTTACATTTTGTTGTTGGATTTTATTTTTAATCTCACACTGGGCATTCTGTAGACAAATTTTCCTTAGTTAATAAGCACATCTATTAAAGTTTTATATTATGATTAAAAAAAAGAAATCAGACTGAGTTTTCCTATTGAGTTCTGCACATTTAAAGAAAAATTCACACTAATTCTATACAATCTCTTTCAACAAATAGAGGAAGAAATGATTCCCAATTCATTTATGAGGTCAGCATTACCCTAATACCAAAACCAGACAAAGACATGACAAAAAAAAAGGAAAAGAAAGAAAAACTAGAGAACAGTTGTTTCTTTTAGACATGAAACTGTCTCAATAAACTCTTAGCATGTCAAGTCCAGCAATATATAAAAAGAAATATACACAAACACTATGTGGGGTTTATTCCAGGAAAGCAAAGTTGACTCAATATTTGAAAATCAATGTACTTTGCCAAAATAAAGAACTAAAGAAAAATCACATGGTTGTTTCAACTGATTCATAAAAAGCATTTAACAAACTCTAACACCCATTTATAATAAGAATGCTCAGCTAATGAGGAATAAAAGAGAACTTCCTCAAATTGACTAACAGCATCTATGAAAAACCTACAGCAAACTTTCTTAATGATGAAATACTAAACGCATTCCCCTAAGAATGGGAACAAGGCAAGAATTTTCAGCCTTACCATTCTTATTCAACATAATGCTGAAAGTTCAAGCCAGTACAATAAGGCTAGAAAAGGAAACAAAAGGCACACAGAATGTAAAAGAATAAATAAAACTGCCCGTTTGCAGATAACATGACTATCTACATTGAAAAAGCCAAAGAATTTACAAAAATGCTCATAAAAATGTGAGTCCAGCAAAGTTGCAGAATCCAAGATTAGCACACAAAAATTCAAATTTATATTTGCTGGCAACAATCATGTGGATCCACAATTATGTAGAAACAGAAGTTAAAACAACATCATATACAATCACTCCCTCTACTCCCTGACTGAAAAAAGAAAAATAGGTATAAATCTAGTAAAACATGCAAGGAACCTCTATGCTGAAAATTATAAAACACTGATGAAATAAATCATGAAGATCTAAATAAATGGAAAGACATACTGTGTTCATAGATTGAAAGACTCAGTATAGCAAGGTGGTTCTTCCTAAACTGTTAAACCTGTATTAAATTATACTTTTAACAGATGTTTATAATAAAAAACAATTACAACAGTTTTATTCTAAAATTTATGTGGATAGGCCAAAAAAAAAAAAAATCCTGCAATAGCTATGCCACTTTTGAAAACGAAGAATAAAGTGGGAGGAATCACTCTAGCTCTGGTAAAACTGTGACTATATAACTAGAGTAATTAAGACAGTAAAGAATGGACACATAAGTCAATGGAACAGAAAAAGAGAACCCAGAAATAGACCAAAACAAAGATGACCAATTAATTTGTGACAAAGATACAAAAGTACTTCAGTGAAGGAAGGATAGTTGATTCAATAGATGCTCTTGAGACAATTGGACACATATAAGCAGAAAATGAAACTTGACCAAAACATACGATATAACAATTTATAAATTTATCATGGATCATAGACTTAAGTGAAAATGTGTAACAGATAAACTTTGAGAATAAAATAGGAAGATCTTCTGGACCTAGAGCTAGGCAAAGAGTTCTTAGACATGACTAAGTGCGACCCATAAAAGAAAAAATTTCCAAGTTGGACTTTATCAAAATTAAGCAAAAAACTTTTGGTCTGGAAAAGACTCTAAGAAGATGGAAATACAGGCTACTGACCAGGAGAAAATATTTGCAAGCTTCATGTTTGACAAATACCTTCTATCTGGAATATATAAAGAATTCTCAAAACCCAGCAGTGAAAAAATAAATAATCCAAGTATAAAATGTCCAAAAGATATGAGCATTTTACTAAGTAGACAGATGACAAGCACGGGAAAAGATGTTCAACATCACTAAATCAGTAGTGAACTGAAAATTACAACCACAGTGAGATAGCAATATTCTCTGATCAGAATGGCTACAATAAAATATAGTGTCAACACAGAATGCTGGTGAGGGTGAGAAGAGGCTTGATCACTCACATATTGCCGGTGGGAGGGTAGAATGGCACAGTGGCTCTGGAAAAGTTTGGTGATTTCTTAAAAATCTGAACATGCAAATATAACCCAGCAACTGCGCTTGTGGGCATTGATCCTAAAGAGATTGATATGGTTTGTTTCTGTGTCCTTGCACAAATCTTATGTTAAAACTGTAATCTCCAGTGTTAGAGGTGGGGCCTGGTAGGAGGCAATTGGATCCTGGGGTGGATTTCCTGTTTGGTGCTGTTCTCATGATAGTGTGAGTAAGTTATCGCAAGATCTGTTTCTTCAGAAGTGTATAGCACTTCTCCTCCTCCTGCCCTGGCCAAGTAAGATACTCCTGCTTCCCCTTTGCCTTCTGCCATGATTGTAAGTTTCCTGAGGCCTCCCCAGCCATGCTTCCTGTACAGCCTGTGGAACCATGAGCCAATTAAAACTCTTTTCTTTATAAATTACTCAGTCTCAGGTATTTCTTTATAGCAGTGTGAGAACAGACTAATGCAGAAATGAAAACTCACATGTACACACAAACCTGTACATGAATGTTCATAGCCCCTTTATTCATTCTATCCCCAAACTATAAATAATCCAGATGTCCTTCAATGAAGGGATGACAAACTGTGGTATTGCCATCCTGGGAAGTACATCTCAGCAATAAAAAAGGAACAAACTCTAGATGCAAGCCACAGATTGACTGAATCTCCAGAAAATTATGCTCAGTGAAAAAGAGCCAATCTCGAGAGGTTAGAGAGTGTTTGAATCCATTTGTATAACATTCTCAAAATGACAAAATTGTAGATCTGAAGAACAGATGTTAGTGGTTGCTATGGGACAGGGATGGGGAACATAGAAGTGGGTGGATATGAATACAAAGAGGGAGCAGGAAGGAGTGCTGTTGTGGCGATAGATTTTATATGCATAGAATCCAGATTTCCTAGGAGCATCCCTCTTGGAGAAACCTTCTCTGTTCGGGATTCAGGTTGGCTTTGTGAGGAAACAGTCGTGTCCCTAAGGATGACCCTTGGCAACCCATGCTTCCTGGATCATGGCTCATGACCCCAGTGATCCACTCACCTGTGGTAATCAATGCCACATTAAGGCTAGAGTGCAGTGGCTCAGTCATAGCTCACTGCATCCTCAAACTCCTGGACTCAAGTGATCCTCCCACCTCAGCCCCCTGAGTAGTTGGGACTACAGGTGTGCACCACCATGACTGGCTTTTTTTTTTTTTTTTTTTTTTTTTTTTTTTTTGGAATGGGGGGGTTCGTTTGCCCAGGGTGGTGTCTAACAACTATATATTTTTTGTTTTTGTTTTTGGCTTTGGTTTTTTTATATTTTTTGCCCCTTTTTTTTTTATATTCCTGGGCTAAATTATGCACCCATTTCAAAAAAAAAAAAAAAAAAAAAAAAAAAAAAAAAAAAAAAAGCCAGT
>CAUYLG010044697.1:0-26628 GCA_963573385.1 Cacajao melanocephalus
TCAGTATCACATTACACCTATTTTAAAAGTGACCACATAATTGGAAGTAAATCACTCCTCAGCAATTGCATAGCATTTCACAGGTTTAAATAAAATATTGGTTGGCTGCTTGTTTGTTATTTTCATCCCTTATTCCTTCCCGTCTCCATTGTTAAGCACAATTATTGGCGTAAAAGAGGTTTTTAATACCCATTTTTAGACTGCATTCTAGCCTGGGCAATAGAACAAGAATCCCGTTCTCTCTCCCTCTTTTTCTTCCTCTTTCTTTCTCTCTTACATTCTTTTTTTTTTCTTTATTTCACTCTTTCTTTCTTTCTTTCTTCTTTTCTCTTTCTTTAAAAAAACAAACAAACAAACAAACAAAACCAAATATGTTCACCAGATACAAAACAATCTGGGCTCTCTATAACTTGCTCTCTTATCACTTTCAGTAACTCTAATTTCTATGTATTCCGAAGTACTTAGAGCTCACCTAAAGTATCATTCTGTGACATGCCTTCAGATCTTTATACAAATTTTCTCTGAAATCTGCATCCCTTCACAGCTACCTCTCCATTCTTATCTGGAAAAATCTTACAAGTATTCCAAGTTCAAGTACTTCCAATGGAAGTACCTCCTTTTATGTGAACCCTCCCTCTCACCTAAAAAAAAAAATAGAATTACTTACTTCCTCTTTTATTCCACCATAGCCCTTACAGATGCCTCTACTTATGAAACTCTATTTCATAGTCTTTTGATGTATCAGTTTCCCTGCTGGTCTATGAGCTTGTTGAAGACATATACTATGTCTTCTTTACCACTGCACTGCTACCACATAGCATACAGCCCAATATCCAATAACAGATTAGGAAATATTGAACTAATGACAAATAAAATATAGTATGTTATCAACTTATATATCAGTCACCGTTTCATGTGACAGAAAACCCAAAATGACAATGGTTTAAACAAGTTAGAAGTATTTTTCTCTCTTATGATGGAAGTCCAGAGTGAGGCATATTAAAGCCAATGTGGAGGTCCTACAGTCAGTGTCATCATGACTCAGCCTACTCCAAGTGCTCAACTATACCGCCCCTAGGATGTGGCTCTGGTATTCATGGTGCACAATAGAAGCTAGTGCTTCCGCCATCACTTCAGTGTCCGATCACATTCCAGCACTGAAATGGAAAACTAGGATAAAGGGCATCTTAAGACAACATCTTGGAAGTACAGTAGCCCCCCCCTTCCCTTATTCACAGGGATATGTTCCAAAACTCCTGCTGGATTCATGAAACCACAGTAGTACTGAACTCTACATACACTGTATATAGAGTTCAAGTGCATTTGCTTCTACATACATTTTGATGAAGTTTAATTTATAAAATAGGTACAGTAAGAGATAAAACAGTAATAAATTAGAACCATTATAACAATCACGTATTAAATGAAAAGTTAGGTGAATGTGATCTTTCTCAAACTATCTCAATATTTTGGGACCACAGTTGACCATAAGTAACTAAAACAGGAAAGCGAAACCAGAGACTAGGGCACACTACTGTACTACACAGCACTTTGGCTTATTGGTTAGAGGTTAGTCACATGACCACATGTCCTAAGGTGTTTATCAATAGCAAGAGGTAATCAGGCATTTACCATCCAGACTCCATCACTAAAGAAGAATTAGTGAATCCATATTAAGAGCATTGAGCAGTAAAGAAGTAATGAGAGACAAACTGAATCCCTTCTTTTCACTTATTTTATGAGAGCATAGACTTTGAACCCAGAGATCTTTCAGATTCCTTGCAACTCTTGTCTGTTACTGTGAAAAATAATAATAAAGCTGCTGATGGCAGAAAACAATTGTGTGCATTTATCCTATAACCCTGTAGTCATTTTAGTCCCCCCAAAACTGTATTTTTTAAATGAATTCCACTATTAAAAGAGCCAAAACAGGAAGATGGAAAAGAGTGAGGTAAACCAGTATTTCCTTAAAAAATTTTTAAAGAAAATCTCTAAAGACAGCTTTTTAAATGTTACATATATAAATGTCAGCCTATGTCAGCAGCAATAGTTATGGGAAACTCACCCTCTCGTTATCTCCATCAATATCCCCAAGACTCCCAAGTGAAAATAACATTATTTGATAGAAGTAACTGGGATTTCCTCAATTCTGCACTAAGAATTTTAACATTTTTATTAATCTTTAATATGCTTAAAGCAATCTACTTATGAATCAAATACAGCTTTAGAATAAGCCCCCAAACATTCCCACAACCCCATTCTCTACCACCATTCTTGACGGCAAAAAGCCCATTCTCAAAGAAGTTCTGGAAACACCACCCACCTAGACTTGAGGAGTAGGAAACTCATAGACACTACCAAACATTAAGTTTTCAAAACAAAGAATTTTTGTAGCTGCCAGGTACTAAAGGCACTTAGTAATTTTTAAATCACAAGCTGTTACCAATCCTACCTTGAAAGAGCTCTTTCTATCTTCAAATATAAACATCCCAAAAACCTCAACCTGAGATGTCTCCTTAAAGTTGCAGAAAGCAGTCAGCCAAAGAGACATGGCAGTGTGCGCTATAAGCTAGCATCCCATACCTGCTGCTCCCAATTTTCTGCAAAGTGAACTCATGTGACACTGTTTTTTGTCTTGTTTTAGCTACTTGCCTGTTATTTTCATTCCAAATAACAGGTAAGTAGATTTCAAGGTTCTGTCACATAAACACCAATTAGATTTCAAGGTTCTGTTAGATAAACACTCATCAGAAAATTCTGAGCTGTTTTTATTAGTTATGTGCCTCATACTTCTGTGCTTTTAACTCTTAGAATCATAAACAATTTCATTTTCCATAATTCAGTTTTGACTAGTGGCAAATATATATATATATATATTTTATATATATATAAATATATAAATTCTACTGGTTGATCAATAATATTCTAAGGTAGCAGACTGTAAGAAACTCATTCTGTGCAGCTGACTACTTACCAACTAACAAGATTAACTAATTAAGTCTCATTTCATGACCCTGAGAATTGCAAAATGATTACCATTATCATGGCCTCCAAGAACAAGAGACATTTAAAACTGGCCCATTTCACATCTCAGAAATTATTTGCACCAGAAGTTGGGTAAAACAACCTAAGGTCCTGGCAGTCTTCTTTGTGCTTTGACAACACATAAACCATCAAAAAATTAGGGACAGTTTTGAAGTTGAGTCTAATGTAAATAAAATAAGAAATAAAGATAAAGGTTATCCTTTTTTTAATAAATGACAATGGAACCAACTGTTTCTGCTGTCCCTAGGAGAATGCCACCAATGCATTCTCCGGGCTTACGAAGAATAAGTCCCATACTCCATTCTCAGCCAGTATGCTTTCCTTTCTAGCCAAAGGAAAGTGCCATCACTACAACTGTTACAATCCCCCAAAATCTCATAAACCTCTTTCCAGGACATAGTCCTATACAAAATACTACATTCCCAATAGAAAATCATTCACAAGATTGCCATCCTCTATCGGATCAAAGTTAGGATTTCATTCACTCATGCATTTTTTTTTATATGTCGGGGATTCTGTGTTCAGCACCTAGATAACAGGCAGATTATTATCAATTCTACTTTAAATGTATTGCCAAGACCCTCTAAAAAAAATTACCAAAAGACAAACATAACAAAGAAAGAAAAACAGGGAGCTGAAATAAGAATGATGAGGAATCTCAGAAACCAAGTCTCTGTCAGAACAACAGCTGATGTTAGAAACTAAAGCTTTGGGGACTAACTGCTTAGAAGAAATCAGGAAAGTAGGTATAAGTTCGGTGTAACTTCACCAAAGTGTATGCATGCTTTGGGGGAGGGTGCTGAATTTGAGATCCACACGTAGAATCAAACCCAAAAGGAACCACTTTATCAAAAGAAAGGGTAGGCTAGAAAAAAATCCACCTGTGTGCAAGAATGGGAACTCAAAAGAAAACCTGCCCCTGAGAGACAGGTCTCTGTTAACATGTTGAATGGAAATTAGTAACTATCACAATAGGCTCGCCTAAGAATTAGTAAACATAGGCCTCTTTTCACATGGATGCACAATTCAAACTGACATGACATGTACAATAGAGAAAAATCTGATTCAAAAATTTAAAGTGGTCCTGAAAAGGTCTTAGAAGGATTCAGAGAGAAAAGTCAAAAACCTATCAGGAACTACAATTAGATAGACTGCAAATTTCACAAGAGCAAAAATTGTACCGGACAAAGTTACACAAGTAAAGAAGACTTTATTCTAGACTACTGCAATCAAAGACATGCACCAGAATACAGTCTGAACTCAAATGCTTTGAAACAAAGGGCAGGACACTCTGCCAAGGAGACCAAGAGATAGAGGTGCTGTCTTCTTTGATGATTACATTTCTTAAGGATGACTTCCAGGTTTTTGAGAAAAATATCCTGGATTGTAAAATTAGCAAGAAGTTTTTTGTTTTTTGTTTTTTGTTTTTTAAATTACATCTCAGAGAAGCAGAGAAAAAGATTTACAATTTGAACTTTCTCAAAGTAAATGCTCTAAGAACAAAGAGGTGAAGAGGTCATATACCTAGAGTCAGGAAAAAGTCTGCCTAAAAGTTTAGTCAAGCTGAAGGAGCAACATTAAGACCATTTTGGTCTGAACTGTAGAAAGAAATTGGTAAACATATCTTTATTGTGGGAAATTTAACATATTTCCATACCTGAAAGATCATATTGACAAATTTTACAAAGAAAATTAAACATCTAAACAATACAAGTACCATTTTGATTAGTTTATCATAATCAATAATTAGAAAATACACTTTCTTTATAGGTACATAAAGAATATTTATAAATATTGGTCATGTACTAGACCACAAGGCAATTTCATAGAGTCAGTGTTAGATTATTTTCCAGTCACAAAGGAATTTTATTAGAAAACAAATATTATTGTTTTTTAATAACAATATTTTGAGGATCTACTATTTGTCAAGTCTCTTCTTGGGGGGAAAAGGAAAGTGAGAATTTGGTAATGATGCTGAGATTTCTAATAGGTAACTGGATGGATGGGGGTCCACTGACCAAGACTTTAGTTCTACAGTATTCTCATATATGACATTCAGAATATTCCTATACTGAACTGTCATTTTAGCATTATCTTCCCCAACTCAAACCCTTGAAATGCAAGCTTGTCCCTGTCTTCTACTGTACACAAAAAAAGTTCAATCTTAATCAAAGAATCCGTCCCCTGAACTTGACCCAGCTCCAAGTCAGAAAGAAGTAGAATGCTCTCCACAGGGAAAGGAAAATAAATCAGGATTCTTAATTTTTATGCCTATATCTGACATTAAAAGTTTCTGAATATTCCTTTAATTACTAGCACAAAGTGTCTACACCCAGTCTGAAAGCTTTTCCTTATGCTGACTACCACTGAAGTTCAAATGCACAAATACTTTCCCCATCCTCCTAGGCTGACAGCTAGACTACATTTCTGAACGTCCTTCGAAGTTAGTGTTACCGGATGGCGGTCGTGATCCAGACACCCAGAGAGGGTTCTTGGATCTCACTGAAGAAAGAATTCATGGTAAGTCCACAGAATAAAGTGAAAACAAGTTTATTAAGAAAATAAAAGAAGAGAGAATGGCTATTCCATAGACAGAGCAGTCCGTGGGCCACTGGTTGCCCATTTTTTATAGTTATTTCTTGATTATATGCTAACCAAGGGGTGGATTATTCATGCATCTCCTTTTTAGACCATATAGGGTAACTTCCTGATGGTGCATCACATTTGTAAACCATCACAGCATTAGTAGGAGTGTATCAGTGTGAACGACCGGAAGTCACTCTTGTCAGCATCTTGATTTTGGTGGGTTTTGGCTGGCTTCTTTACTGCAATTGTTTTATCAGCAATGCCTTTATGACCATATCTTGTGCCAACCACCTATCTCACCCTGTGACTTAGAATACTGTAATCATCTGTGAATGCAGCCCAGTAGATGTTAGTCTTATTTTACTCAACCCTTACTCAAGATGGAGTTTGTTTCAGACACCACTGAAATTTGCTATCACCACATGACCATGTCCTGAACAATATATATCATAACATGACATGGTACCCTATAAGTCTACATGATTATTACTCAATTAAAAATAAAATTACACTGAGCTAGCCACAGCAGTTTGTTTTTTCAATACCCTAGTGGCGCCTGGAATGCCAGCAAGACAGAACCATTTATTCCCATGGAAAGGGTTCTGAAGCCAGGGAGCCAAGTAATCTGGCTCGGCAGGTTCCACCCTCACAAACACCAGCAAGCTAAGATCCACTGGCTTGAAATACAGTCAGCACAGCAGTTTGAGCTCAACAGGGACATTTGAGCTTGGTACAGGGAGGGGCATGCACCATTGCTGAGGCTCCAGTAGGCAGTTTCAACCTCACAATGTAAATAAAGTCACCATAAATTTTGAACTGAGCAGAGCCCAAGGCAGCTCAGCAAAGCCTCTGCAAGCAGACTGCATCACTAGACTCCCTCCTCACTAGGCAAAGCATCTCTGAAAAAAGGCAAAAGCCCATCAGGGACTTATACATAAAGCCCCACATTTCTCGGACAGAGCACGTGGGATAAGAGGCTGTTGTGGTTACAGCTTCAGCAGACCTAAATGTCCCTGCCTGGCAACTCTGAAAAGAGCAGTGGATCTCCCAGCACAGCATTCCAGCTTGGATAAGAAACAGACTGCTTCCTCAAGTGGCTCTCTGAACCCCCTGTATCCTGACTGGGAGACACCTCCCAGAAGGGGCCGACAGACAACTCACACAGGAGAGCTCTGGCTGGCTTTTGGCCAGAAGAGAGTGAGGGCCAATATTCAACCTTCTTAAAGAAAAGAATTTTCAACCCAGAATTTCATATCCAGCCAAACTAACCTTCATAAGTGAAGGAGAAATAAAATCTTTTACGGACAAGAAACTGCTGAGAAACTTTATCACCACCAAGCCTGCCTCAAAAGAACTCCTAAAGGAAGCTCTAAACATGGAAAGGAACAACTGGTACCAGCCACTGCAAAAACATACCAAATTGTAAAAAAACATCAATGCTATGAAGAAAGTGCATAAACTAATGAGCAAAATAATCAGCTAACATCATAATGGCTGGATCAAATTCACACATAACAATATTAGCATTAAATGTAAATGAGCAAAATGCCCCAATGAAAAGACATAGATGGGCAAATTGGATAAAGAGTCAAGACTCATTGGTGTGCTTTATTCAGGAGACCCAGCTCACCTACAAAGAAACAAATAGGCTGAAAATAAAGGGATGGATGAATTTTTATGAAGCAAATGGGAAGCAAAAAAATGTAGAGGATGCAATTCTAGTCTCTGATAAAAACAGATTTAAACCAACAAAATTCAAAAGAGACAAAGAAGTGCATTACATAATGGTAAAGGGATCAATGCAACAAGAAGAGCTAGCAATCCTAAATATATATGCCTCCAATGCAGGAGCACCCAAATTCATAAAGAAAGTTCTTGGAGACATACAAAGAGACTTACACTCCCACACAATAATAGTGGGAGATTTTAACACCCTACTGTCAATATCAGACAGATCAAATAGTCAGAAAAATAAGAAGAATATCCAGAACTTGAACTCACCTCTGCACAAAGCGAATCTAATAGACATCTACAGAACTCTCCACCCCAAATCAATAGAATATACATTCTTATCAGCACCACATTGCACCAATTCTAAAATAGACCACATAATTGGTAGTAAAACACTCCTCAGCAAATTCACAAAAATGGAAATCATAATAAACGGTCTCTCAGACCACAATGCAATCAAATTAGAACTCGGGATTAAGAAACTACATGGAAACTGAACCACCTTCATTTGAATGACTACTGGGTAAATAACAAAATTAAGGCAGAAATAAAGATGTTCTTCGAAACCAATGAGAATGAAGACACAACATACCAGAATCTCTGGGACACATTTAAAGCAATGAGTAGAGGAAAATTTATAACACTAAATGCCCACATGGGAAGCAAGGAAAGATCTAAAGTCAACACTCTGACATCACAATTAAAAGAACTAGAGGATCAAGATCAAACAAATTCAAATGCTTGCAGAACACAAGAAATAACTAAAATTAGAGCAGAACTGAAGAAGATAGAGACACAAAAAAGCCCTTCAAAAAACAATCAACAAATCCAGGGGCTGGTTTTTGTAAAGATCAACCAAATAGACAGACCACTAGCCAGACTAATAAAGAAGAAAAGAGAGCAGAATCAAATAGATACAATACAAAATGATAAAGGGGATAACATCACTGATTTCACAGAAATAAAAACTACCATCAAAGAATGTTACATACAACTCTATGCAACTAAAACAGAAAATATAGAACAAGTGGCTAAATTTCTGGACACTTACACTATCCCAAGACTAAACAAGGTAAAAGTTGAATCCTTGAAGATACCAATAACAAGGTCTGAAATTGAGGCAGCAATTAACAGCCTACCAACCAAAAAAGTCCATGACCAGACAGGCTCACAGCAGAATTCTATCACAATGACAAAGAGAAGCTGGTACCGTTCCTTCTGAAACTATTCCAAACAACAGAAAAAGAGGGAATCCTCCCTAACTCATTTTATGAGGCCAACATCATCCTGATACCAAAACCTGGCAGAGACACAACAAAGAAAGAAAATTTCAGGCCAATTTCCCTGATGAACATCAATGCAAAAATCCTCAATAAAATACTGGCAAACCGAAGCCAACAGCACATCAAAAACCTTATCCATCACGATTAAGCTGGCTTCATCCCTGGGATGCAAGGCTAGTTCAACATACACAAATCAATAAACATAATCTATCACTTAAAAAGAACCAAAGACAACCACATAATTATCTCAATAAATGCAGAGAAAAGGCTTCAACAAAATTCAATAGCCCTTTAAGCTAAAAACTCTCAATAAACTAGGTATCAACGGAACATATCTCAAAATAATAAAAGCTATTTATGACAAACCGCAGCCAATATCACACTCAGTGGGCAAAAACTGGAAGCATTCTCTTTGAAAACCAGCACAAGACAAAGATGCCCTCTCTCACCACTCCTATTCAACATAGTATTGGAAGTTCTGACCAGGTCAATCAGGCAAGAAAAAGAAATAAAGCGTATTCAATTAGGAGAAGAAGAAGTTAAATGGTCTGTATTTGCAGACAACATGAATGTATGTTTAAAAGATCCCATCATTTCAGCCCAAAATCTCCTTAAGCTGATAAGCAACTTCACAATGTCTCAGAACACAAAATCAATGTACAAAAATTACAAGCATTCCTATACACCAATAAGAGACTTAAAGGAAGCCAAATCATGAGTGAACTCCCATTCACAACTGCTACAAAGAGAATAAAATACCTAGGAATACAACTAACAAAAGATGTGAAGGACCTCTTCAAGGAGAACTACAAACAACTGCTCAAGGAAATAAGAGAGGACATAAACAAATGGAAAAACATTCCATGCTCATGATTAGGAAGAATCAATATCATCAAAAGGGCCATACTGTCTAAAGTAATTTATACATTCAATGCTATCCCCACCAAGCTACCATAGACTTTCTTCACAGAAGTGGAAAAAAACACCCTAAACTTCATATAGAACCTAAAAATAGCCTGCATAGCCAAGACAATTCTAAGCAAAACAACAACAAAGCCAGAAGCATCATGCTACTTGACTTCAAACTATACTCCAAGGCTACAGTAATCAAAACAGCATGGTACTGGTACCAAAACAGAGACATAGACCAATGGAACAGAACAAATGCCTCAGAAATAAAGCTACGCATCTACAACCATCTGATCTTTGACAAACCTGACAAAAATAAGCAATGGGGAAAGGATTTCCAATTTAATAAATGGTGTTGAGAGAACTGGCTAGCCATATGCAGAAAGCTGAAACTGGACCCTTTCTTACACCTTATATACAAATTAACTCAGGATAGATTAAAGATTTACACATAATTCCTAAAACTATAAAAACCATAGAAGAAAACCTAGGCAATACCATTCAGGACATAGGCATAGGCAAAGACTTCATGACTAGAATACCAAAAGCAATGGCAACAAAAGCAAAAATTGACAAATGGGATCTAATTTAACTAAGAGATTCTGCACAGCAAAAGAAACTATCATTAGAGTGAACAGGCAACATCCAGAATCAGAGAAAATTTTTGCAATCCACCCATCTGACAAAGGGCTAATATCCAGAATCTATGAAGAACTTAAACTTACAAGAAAAAAAACAACCCCTTCAAAAAGTGGGTGAAGGATATAAACAGACACTTCTCAAAACTGCAGCCAACACACATGAAAAAAAGCTCATCATCACTGGTCTTTAGATAAATGCAAATCCAAACCACAATGAGACAGCATCTCATGCCAGTTAGAATGGTAATCATTAAAAAATCAGGAGACAACAGATGCTAGAGAGGATGTGGAGAAATAGGAATGCTTTTACACTGTTGGTTGGATTGTCAATTAGTTCAATCACTGTGGAAGGCAGTGTGGCCATTCCTCAAGGATCTAGAAACAGAAATTCCATTTGAACCAACAAACCCATTACTGGGTATATACCCAAACGATTATAAATTATTCTATTATAAAGACACATGTACACGTATGTTTATTGTGGCACTGTTCACAATAGCAAAGACTTGGAACAAACCCAAATGCCCAACAATGTTAGACTGAATAAAGAAAATGTGGCATATATATACTATGGATATCATGCAGCCATTAAAAAGGATGAGCTCATGTCCTTTGCAAGGACATGGATGAAGATGGAAACCATCATTCTCAGCAAATTAACACAAGAACAGAAAACCAAACGCCGCAAGTTCTCACTCATAAATGGGTGTTGAACAACGAGAACACATGGACACAGGAAGGGGAACATCACACTCCAGGGCCTGTTGGGGAAGGGTGGCTAGGATAGAGACAGCATTAGGAGAAATACCTAATGTAGACGACAGAGTGATGGATTCAGCAAACCACCATGGCACATGTTTAACTACGTAACAAACCTGCCCATTCTGCCTATGTATCCGAGAATTTAAAGTATAATAAATACAATAAATAAAATTTAAAAATAAAATTAGATTTTAAAAAAAAGAAAACAGAGTCACACAGTGAGTTCTGTTTCTTCCTAAAACTGCTACCAAATGCATTGTCTGTTACACTGCTGAATGTCTTTTACATACCAAATTGGAAATTAAGAGACAAAACTCTCTCTCATCTGAAGACTCAGTACATTTCCATTTATCAGACAAATTCTCATGTTTCCCATTCTTTGACAGCTAAGAAACTTGAAGCTAAATGTAAGGCCCATTTCACACTATTATTTAACTATTTTAACATTATTTTAAGCTATACTAATAGGTACTTTTAAAATTCCACCTCAATTTCTGCTGGAATTGGATAAGATGAAAATTATAAGATAACTGCTCCTCTTTATGCAGTTCCCCCAACCCGAGTGTCTCTTTCTTGTTGCTGAATCCTATCCAACCTTCTAGATCCAATTCAAATACCACTTCCATGAAGCTACCATCACAAGACTTCAACATATTTTCCTTTCTGATCAATTATTGAACTTTTTGTCTGGAAAAACAAATGTTTTGTCTATACTAACATTTCCCTATTGCTGCTTTTATATCAAAATAATTATGATCTCACCTCCACATTGCAGTAGTTGTACTTTCTGCATTACATAAGAAATTTTAAAATTCCATAGGCATAAACACTGTACCCTTTCCTTCACTGTGTATTCTCACAACCCATAAAAGAGGAGGCACAAATTTATGCCACACAATTTAGCCAGCTAGTAGACCATTTTCCTTCTGTTACGTTCGAATTCCCAGATTTAGAAGAAAACTTTCTAGAGATCTACTGCCAAGTACTATATCATTACGATGTCTCCTGGATATCATAGTAAAATGCTGGGTACAAAGTAAGTTCTGAAACAGCCGACAGTAATTCACTGGCCCAGGAAGAGTAACTTAGGAATGACTAAACCAAAGCCTGAGAATTTTAACCTCCTGCTCAAGGATCTACCTCTGTGCCACAAACCCTAAAAAAACTAAAAACTCCTAGCTCATTTTTCTTTTTTTTTTTTTTTTTTGGTAGGGGGCGGGGTCTCAAACTCTTTACCACAGGGAATCAGCATATAATAAAAGAGAAGGAGCTCTGGAGTTTTGGCAGAAAAACCCTTGAGTCTTCGATGTCATCTGCATATTGTTTGACATGGTTCCTCACCTTATTCAACTTCATCTTCCTCTTCTGTAAGATAGGAATGGCAATTACAAAAGTCAAAAGGCTAACATGAGGAGTGAATTTGACACTACCTGCAAAGGATATGGCACAGTGCCTTGCACACAGAGGCCCTCAGTTTTTTCCCTCCTTCCCTTCTAGAGTAATCTGTCCCAACATCCACATGTACTCAAGCGAAGTTTCTATGCTCCGGGGCTACCTATCCAGATGTATCATTCTCGACTTGAAATTAGAATTTTAGAGACTATGAACACTTACAGATTGAGAACTTAAAATACATCAAAAAATTAAATCATCTCCAGTTTTTTAAGTTTTATAAAAATGCTGAAAATTCTGCCTTGAAAGTTACCAAAATGGATATGGATCAACTGTCTCAATTACTTACTGAAGAGGAGTATGCAAAGGGGAAAAGCCTTTTCTCATACTTCAAAGCACTACAGTTTATTTCATGAGAATGTTTTTTACCTTCATTGTGACATCTATCAAACTGTAAGAGGATGGCAAACAGCCAAGGAAATAAATATTTTTAAAAATTCAGAAGCAGCATGCTAAGACTCATATTGTCAGTTGGCATATGGTGAACGAACTGCCCACACCATGTGTTCACTAATTCTATGCATGGTCTTCCAGAATGATCTTTTGAAGTTTCTCACCCTGTAAAACAACAACTTTTTTTCAATAGATATTTTAGATGTTTGTATTCAAAGATACAAATCTCTGATCTTGACCTAGCCTTCTGTTTTTGTTCCATTTTATACATATTGTCAAATCTGTAATTGTTTTACTTTGTAAGTTATTTCAAATGTTCTCAGCCTATATGAAATACTTCTCTCTGTTTTAAGCGAACTGGATATAGACTTCTAAGGAGCTGGTATATAATTAAAAACCATCAAGTAATGTGCTTTAAAATATAAAATCACTAATTCAAAACATGAACATACATCACCTGGAAGTATTAATGATGAAGTGATAAGAGTTTATAGAAACATTAAAGGGATTATTCTGTGGTGCATGTTTTAAATCTATTTTTAATGAACTACTCTGAGCATTTACACATGTAATTACAATTCGTTAAAAGAAATGCATACTAATTCATTTTTATTTTTACTTTTGAAAGAAAGAGAGAGAAAAGAAGAAAGAAAGAAAGAGTGAAAGAAAGAAAAAAAAAGAATGTAAGAGAGGAAGAAAGGAAGAGAAAGACGGAGAATGAGATTCTTGTTCTATTGCCCAGGCTGGAATGCAGTCTAAAAATGGGTATTAAAAACCTCTTTTATGCCAATAATTGTGCTTAACAATGGAGACGGGAAGGAATAAAGGATGAAAATAACAAACAAGCAGCCAAACAATATTTTATTTAAACCTGTGAAATGCTATGCAATTGCTGAGGAGTGATTTACTTCCAATTACGTGGTCACTTTTAAAATAGGTGTAATGTGATACTGAGAAAAATGTATGTTTTGTGGATTTAGGGTGGAGAATTCTGTAAATATTTGTTAAGTTTACTTGTTCCAGGTCTTTTTTTTTTTTTTTTTCTGAGACAGAGTTTCACTACTGTCACCCAGGCTGGAGTGCAATGGCCTGATCTCGGCCCACTGCAACCTCCACCTGTGGGGTTCAAGTGATTCTCCTGCCTCAGCCTCCCCAGGAGCTGGGATTACAGGTGCCTGCCACCACACCCAGCTAATGTTTGTATTTTTAGTAGAGATGGGGTTTCACCATGTTGGCCAGGCTGGTCTCAAATTCCTGACCTCAGGTGATCCACCGACTTTGGCCTTCCAAAATGCTGGGATTACAGGCTTGAGCCACTGTGGCCGGCTAAGCTGCTTTTAATATCAAAAGAAATGAGTATCTTCCCAGTTAATGACTTCGCTTTTGCAGCGTTTGCTTCTATACAATTATTTTCATTACCTTAAGCTATTTAAAGAAAAAAAATGCTTCATATTTATTATTTGGGGGAAGTAATATCTTCAATAAGTACAAACATTTCTAATACCTAAAACAGTCCTTTTAAGACTAATATTTGAAAACTTTTTACATTTTTGATAGATATTTATCTCAAAATGTATAACCATATATTGCTTTCTTACGTAGACTATAATGATAACACAGTACTTTCTTAACCAGCTGGACTCACAATTAAGCTCATCAGTTTTGCTAACTCTGATCCTTTGACGCCTTGAGAGCTGTCGGGGTGAAGTTTGTTTCTAAAGTAAATGACTACAGGTAAATTGCGATTCTGCTGCTCATTGTGCTTTCTTTACACTGAAATTTTTATGTCAACTATTATCCCTTCTTCTTGTGTTTCTAATCATATGTCCAACATCATTTGATAAGAAATGAAGGTTTCCAAGGAAACCAAATAGACAGGTTTGTTAAGTGAATACACTTAACTCCACATGAATTCTCAAGTCATTTAACTTGAGAATTGGAACATACCTCCCATGCAAAGCTCATGAGCTTTATGACAACTATTTTCTTCATTCTTCCAAAAGGTGCTCTTATTTAACTCCTGTGTGGCTGATAATCTGAATCTGTATTATTGAGGTGGTCAAAATGGGTTCTTCCTGTATTTTTAAGAAAATTATAAAATTTTTCTTAGTTATGTTATTTCAAAACCAGGAAGCTATATAAATAAAAGTACAGGGAGAACTAGTTTTATAATTAAATCTAACAACCAGTTTAAGGCTATTCTTGACAGAAACCAAGGCTGATCTCTTTCTTAAATGCAAAACCAAGAATGAATATTTGATGTATTATTTTCCTTATGTTAAGAGTATTATGCACAATATTTAATTCATCAGTTACACAATTATTATTTTGTTACAGAAAATATTTAGCTGAATGCTATGTGAAACTAGCTATGTAATGCTATGTAAAATAATTTTGAAAGCTTATCTACTTACCTTGTGAAGGAAGGGGTAATTTTAAGCTCTGGACTACTTCATAGGATTCAAAAGATTTTCCTCATTGATAAATATGAAATTATATTTTGAAATCAAATTGCTTTGTCTACAATTGAAGATTATAAAAATAAGCAACTCAGTGTATTGAATGTGTGCATCACCCGTGTACAATACATTCACCCTACTCTGCTATCAAACACTATATTTATTCCATCTTGACTATTTTATATTTGTACCCTCCCTTAATCCACTTTCTTCATCCTCTTCCCTTCCCCCAACTCACCCTCTCCATCTTTGTTATTTACTCCCATGTGATCAGATTTTATAGCCCCACATATAAGTGAGAACATGCAATATTTGTCTTTTTGTACCTGGTTTGTTTTGCTTAAGAGAATTACCTCCAATTTTATTCATGTTGCTACAAATAACATGATTTCATTCTTTTTTATAGCTGAATAGTATTCCATAGTGTATATATACCACATTTGTTTCATTCATCTATTGATGTACATTTAGGTTGAATCCATATCTTTGCTAATGTGATTAGTACTGCAATAAACATATGTGTAAACATAAGAATAGAGAATGAGTATTTCTCTATTCTGCTCCATTGATTTATGTGTTTATTTTTGAACCAATGCTATGCAGTTTTGGTTACTGTAGTCTTGAAATATATTTTGAAATCAGGTAATATGATGCCTCTAACTTTTTTCTCTTTGCTCCAGACTGCTTTGAGTATTCAGGCTCTTTCGCAGTTTCATATGATTTTTAAGATTTTTGTTTCTAATTCTGTGAAAAACAATGTTGTTACATTGGTAGGAATTGATATGTAGCTTACTTTGAGAGATATGATCATTTTAATAACACTAATTCTTCCAGTCCATGAGCATGAGATGATTTTCCATTTGTTCATATCATCCTTAATCTCCTTCATCAGTATTTTGTAGTCTCCCTTGGCTTTCATCTTCTTGGTTATACTTATTCCTAGGTATTTTATTTTATTTTATTGTAGCTATTGTAAACGGAATTGCCTTCTTAAATTATTTCTTGGGTAGATAATTATTGGTATATAGAAATGCTGCAGATTTTTGTGCATTCATTTTGTATCCTGCAACTTTACTGAATTCATTTATTAACTATAAGAGTTTTTTATGGAGTTTTTGGGTTTTTTCTATGCATAAGATCAAAGAGGTAGAATTTGACTTCCTCTTTTCCAATTTGGATGTCTCTATTTGTTTCTCTTGTCTGATTGCTCTTTCTAGGACTTCTAGTGCTATGTTGAATAGGAGTGGTAAAATTCAACATCTTTGTCTTATTCCAGTTTTTAGAGGAAAGGCTTTAAAAATTTCACCATTCACCATAATGTTAGCTGTGGGTTTTATTGTTGTTTTTGTTTTGTTTTTTTGAGATGCAGTCTTGCTCTGTCATCCAGGCTTGAGTGCAGTGGCACAACCTCAGCTCACTGTAATCTCTGCCTCTTGGGTTCAAGCAATTCTCCTGCCTTAGCCTCCTGAGTAGCTGGGATTACAGGTTCACAACAGCATGCCAAGCTAATTTTTGAACATTTGATAGAGATGGGGTTTTGCCATGTTGGCCAGGCTGGTCTCGAACTTCTGACCTCAGGTGATCCACCTGCCTCAACCTCCCAAAGTGCTGGGATTGCAGGCATGAGCTACCATGCTCAGACCTGTGGGTTTGTTTTATATGGTTTTTATTGTTTTGAGCTATGTTTGTTCTATGCCTGTTTGTTGAGAGTTATCACAGAAAGATCTTGCATTTTATCAAATGCTTTTCTGCATCTATTGAAATAATCATTTAGTTTTCTTAAATGTGATGTATTATGTTTATTGATTTGCATATGTTGACCCATCCTTGAATCCCTTTTATACATCCCACCTTATCATGATGTGTTACCTTTTTGATATGTGGTTTTATTTGGTTTGCTAATATTTTGCTAAAGATTTTTTGCATCTATGTTCATTAAGAATATTGGCCTGTGGCTTTTCTTATTGTTGTGTTCTTGTCTGGTTTGGGTATCAGGGTGATGCTAGTCTTGTAGAAAAATTTAGGGAGAATTTTCTTCAATTCAAATTTTTGGAATAGTTTCAGGAGGATTGGTATTTGTTTTATGTGCTGTTGGCAGAATTTAGCTGTTTATCTATCCAGTTGTGTCCTTTTCTTTGGGAGACTTGTGACTGATTCAGTCTTACTACTTGTTATTGGTCTGTTTGGGTTTTCTATGTTTTCCTGATTTAGTCTTTGTAGGCTGTATGTTTCTAGGGATTTGTCCATTTTCTGTAGGTTTTTCCAATTTTTCTGCATAGTGTTGTTCATAACAGTCTCTGGTGATCTTTTTTATTTCTGTAGTATCAGTTGTAATGGCTCCTTCATTAATTATTTTGCTGATTTGGGTCTTCTCTTTCTTTTCCTTTGTTAATCTGGCTAGAGGTTTATCAATTGTGTTTATCTTTTTGAATGACTAATTTTTCATTTCTTTGATATTTTGTATTGTTTCAATCTCTATTTTATTTAGTTTTGCTCTTATCTTTATTATTTCTTTTCTTCTAATTCTGAGTTTGGTTTGTCCTTGCTTTACTAGTTTCTTGAGGTACATTGTTATATTGTTAATTTATAATCTTGCTGCTTATTTGTGTCATTTATTGGTATAAAATACCTCTTAGCACCCCTTTTGCTATATCTG
Source organism: Cacajao melanocephalus (assembly GCA_963573385.1). Taxonomy (NCBI): domain Eukaryota; kingdom Metazoa; phylum Chordata; class Mammalia; order Primates; family Pitheciidae; genus Cacajao; species Cacajao melanocephalus. The sequence continues at coordinate 17,918 of CAUYLG010044697.1, forward strand.
ACATATTTGTATGTCATTTCCATTTTCATTTGTTTCAATAATTTTATTTTTATTTTTATATTTATTTCTTCCTTGGTCCAATGGTCATTCAAGAACATGTTGTTTCATTTCCATGTATTTGTATAGTTTTCAAAGTGCCCCTGGATATTGACTTCTTGTTTTATTCCATGGTGGTCTGAGAATATACTCAATATAATTTGGAGTTTTAAAAATTTGTTTAGACTTATTTTGTGGCCTACCATATAGTCTCTCTCCTGGAGAATGTTTTGTGTGCTGATGAAAATGTATATTCTGCAGTTGTTGGATAGAAGGTTGTGTAAGTATTGACTAGATCTTTTTGGTGTAAAGTCTAGTTTAAATCCAATGTCTTTTCTTTGAAGCTCTGTCTAAATAATCTGTTTAATGCTGAGAATAAGGTGTTCAAGCTTCCCACTGTCATATATTGTAGTCTCTCTCTGCCTGTAGATCTAATGATGTTTGCTTTATTAATCTGAGTGCTTTACTTTTAAGTGCAAATATTTTTCAGAATTGTTATATCTTCTTGCTAGACTGATCCATTTATCATATGATAACCTTATTTGTCTTTTGTTTTTACTCTTCTTGACTTAAAATCTGTTTTATCTGACAGAAGTATAGCTACTCCTGCTTGCTTTTGTTTTCTATTTGCATGGAATATCATTTTCCATCCTCTGACTTTCAATCAATATATATCTTTAGTAGTAAGGTGAATTTCTTTTAAGTAACATATAGTAAGGTTATTAAAAAATTTATTCTGCCAATCTATATCTTTTAAGTGAATAATTTATTCCATTTTTCAAGGTTATTATTCATATGTGAGGTTTTGTTCCTGTCATATTGTTAATTGTTTTCTGTTTTATATATTCTTTGTTTTTTCATTTTTTCTTATTGTTAGTAGTTGTAGTCTAGTGAATTTCTATAGCGGTACATTTGAGTCCTTTCTTTTCCTCTTTTGTCTGATTGCTTTACCAGTGAGTTTTATACTTTCCCATGTTTCATGATGGCAATGTCATCCTTTTGCTTCCGAATTTATGACTCACTTGAGCATTTCTTGTAGGGCTAGTCTAGTGGTAACAAATTCTCTCAGTATTTGCTTGTCTGAGAGACTATTTTCCTTCATTGATGCAAGATTTTTTTAGGGAGAATATTAATAGTGTGCTTGGATGACAGGGTTTTTTCCCAAAACTTTGGATATATTATCTCATTCTCTTCTAAACTGTAAGGTTTCTCTTGAGAAATGCACTGTCATTCTGATGGGATTTCCTTTATATGTGACTAGGTGCCTTTTACTTCTGTTTTTAGAATTTCATGAAGCCTTTGTTCATTATTTTTTAAATTTTTTTCCTTTATTTTTGTCTTACTGGGTTATTTTAAAAGACCTGTCATTAAGTTGTGAGATTTTTTTCTTTTGCCTTATTTAATCTATTGTTTAGGCTTGCAAATGTATTTTGTATTTTCCTTAATTAATTCTTCAATTCTAGACTTTATATTTCTAAAAATATCTATGACTTTGGTAAATTTCTCACTCATATCCTGAATTTTCTATTTTTTTGTAATGTTTTTCAGAATTCTCTTATGTCTCATTGAGTTTCTTTAAAATCAATATTTTGAATTCTTTATCTGAAGTTTTAAAATTTCTTTTTGATTAATATCTATTGCTGAAGGATTACTGTGTTCTTTTGGAGGTTTCATATTTTCTTGCTTTTCTTTATGTTTCCTGTGCCCATATGTTGATATCTATGTATCTGGTGTAATCACCACTTCTTCCTGATTTTGATTTTACTTTTATAAGGGAAGGACTTTTTAAAAAGATGTATGTGTGGTGGTTTTTTAATCAATTAGTTAATTTGTTTTTAGATAGAGACTCACTCTGTCACCCAGGCTGGAGTTCAGTGGCATGATCTCAGCTCACTGCAACTCCTAGGTTCAAGTGATTTTCCTGCCTCAGTCTCCCAAGTAGCTGGGATTATAGACATGCACTACTACACCAGGCTTTAATTTTTATATTTTTAGTAGAGATTGGGTTTCACCATGTTGGCCAGGCTGATCTTGAACTCCTGACCTTAAATGATCCGCCTGCCCTGGCCTCCCAAAGTGCTGGGATTACAGGAGTAAGCCACCATGCCCGGCCTTGGCCTTTTATTTTACTTTTGTAAGGGAAGAATCTTTTAAAAGATATATGTGTGGTGTTAGTTGGGTAGAGCACTTTGGCTTTGATTCTGGGTACATTAAGTAGTATCATCTCTATCTGGTTTCTTTACCGTAAGCAGCATCAGTGCTTTCTATGATTTCCTTGGAGCATTAAGATGTAGGTATCAGTAAAGTCTGTGTAGAAGTTATACTGGGGACTAGGAAGGTGGACCAGTCTTCAGGCTTCAGTGATGGCAGCAGTGGACTGAGAATACCATGTTTTTATGTCCTAGGGTAGTGTACACTAGTACCTATGTCGGTGATTACTGGCTGGCTGATTCTTGGGCTTCCAAATTGATTGCTCAAATGCAAGTAGTAGCAACAGTGGATAGAGTGAGTGAGCAGGTTCTTGGGTCATTGGTCAGCTAGTGTGGTATTGGCAATGGTGGTAGCTGTGGTGTGACCACCCTGTGGGTCTCAATTGGTGTGGGCTGGTGTTGTTGATGGCTGTCTTACAGAGTCAGCCCCAAAAGCTTCAACCACACCATTTTCAGCCTTTCCTGCTCTCTGAGGCAGCAGCACCACAGTACCACACAGAGGGGTGAGGTGTCCCACCCATGTACACAAGTTCAGGCACAGAGGCCACACCATCAATGGGGTTGCAGTTACCACTTACTGCTTCAGTCAGGTAGCCCTTTGGCTCACCCAGCCTGACCTCCAGTTCAGCAAGAGAAGGTGTGCAGAGGAGTAGGAGGATTCCTGTTCTCTATGTGACAGCTCAAGCACAGAGGCTGCTCTGCTAGCGGGAGGGCATTTCACTCTTCACTTACAAAGCTAAGCACAGGGTTTGTTCCAATGACAGGGGCAGAATCACTTCTCATAGCCCCACACAGGAAGTTCTTGGGCTTTGAATGCGTGTGCTTATGATTCCTTTGCTCTAGGAGCTGGCATTTTGAATGCTGCACTGTCTTTTCCCTGTGGAGTAGTAATACCTGTGGGATACAGCTGGGGACCTTGCAGCATCTTTGGGTCCAGCCAGTGCTATGCTACTGCAACCCTCTGAGTCTATGCAAGGGTATGTCAGTAGCAACTTCTGGGATGTAGACATATCGAGTCTGTTGTTCCCAGGGCAGGATGCAGTCCCATGACTGTTGCACTCCCAAAATAGTGTGCTTCTGTAGCCATTCAGGTCTTGGGGGAGGTGAGTTACCCAGTGTGAATTTTCTTTATGATGCAATGACTTCAGTGTCTCCATATCACCGCTCATGTTAGTGTTAGCATTAGTATGGATAGAAGAGCTCTTCTGCAGTCCAGATTACAGCAGCTCACAGTAGGGATGCAGACCACTAAATCTCTTTTACCTATTCTTTCTCTGTAATTCTGAGTTCCTCTGGGATCCTGATTGATCTTAGCCAAGCTGGCCATTGGCTTTCTTTTTCGGTGCTATGATGTTTTTTATAAGTTCTCTATTAGACTCTAGTGTTTAGCCTAGGTGTTCTATTTAAAGTATAATTGTCTGTTCATAATTTTGACTTTTCTGTCTTGAGAGAGCTGGTATCTGATGTCTTTAGTCAGCCATCTTGAACTGAAATCCCCAGACTGCTTTATAAGTAAACATCAGTGAGTCACAGCTAAAAAAGATATTTACACAGAATTATGAAAGCATGCAGAAGGAGGCGTCTTTTTGAGAGGAAACCATTTTTTTTCCTTCAAAAAAGGAAGATGGTTTTGAATTATCAACAAGGGCTTACCATTTCAATTAAAAAGTGTTCTGAATTGGGGCCCAAAAGCTACTGGTTCATTTAATTTATGAATTGACCATTAGGATGATATAATAACAGAGAAATTAAAGTAATGGAAAAATAGTTTAAATTTTCTATAGTAATATTAAAGAATTTAGAAATACAATGTTATATTTTTATTTTAATAAATACAAGTTTGGGTCTTCAACTCCTTAAATGCCTTACTGATAATGAGAGATTCAGTAATATTTGAATCCTTATGATCAGCAAAACAATCAAAGGAGTCAAAGACCCAAACTGGTGTATGAGCCAATATACCTGACCAATCAGATGATGCTCCACACATTCAGTGAGCAGAACATCCTATCATGGAGCTCCTGGGAATGTAAATAGTCATGAACATTTTTCTGTAGTGACTAGTTTTGTCCTGTGTGAGGAGAATAAACATATTTCTGTTTTCATTTCCTGATATGACTCAGTGTCAGAAACAAATTAAGGTACATAGTTTGAAGCAAACCAGAGCTCTACAGTATTCTTTCTCTATGAATGCTATTTCAGGAAGCTACCCATCTGTTCATGTTTGTACTTTCCTTTGCTATTAAAACACAGTCATCAGCACTTTAAAAATATAATGGTTACTTTCATAGATCATATAAAGATATTTAGGATCCTACATTCTGAAAATTGACGCTCAAGCCCTCTTGCTCCTTGCCCATGCTGTCACCCAGAGCCACAGTGCACAGTATTGTACCTTGTAGACTTCAGGAACCTAGAAGATGTCTTTCATATTGTTGCATACCTTAATGATATCCTCTAATATTGTAAAATGTGAAACTGCACATGGCTGTCCTAAAGAGTGCTAAAGTTAAAATGACTTTTTATAAAGTTACTGAATGCTACCACACTATTTTAAAATGCATTTGTATGTATAAAAATAATTTTAGTTTCAATACCTAAGCAAAAAATGAAACTACCCCAAATGATGACACAAGATTCTGGGTATTTTGTAGTATCAGACATCTAATACTGCCTCATCTAATTATAATCTTTGAAGGAATCAATAGCCAAATCTCTTTAGAGTAAAGACAATTAAATTCACCACAGTGAAAGTATACATTTCTGAAATGTGATAAGAACAGAAGGTGGCACATAGTGGTGCATAAAGGACTAGTAAAATAGTTAATATAATAGCTTATCTTCTGTTAAGGGAGAACAAGAGATAAACTAGGAGCGTAAAGGGAAAAGTATAGATAAGTGAGTTTTAAGAGAAGCAGAGATAGTTTCCACATCCATCTTCAAAACCACAGTTTAATATTAGGGGTCACACAAGATAAGAAAAATATCACAACTTGTTGTTACTTACAACTGGAATATTGGTTTTGTCTCTTAGGAGTGTGCTTTGACACCTGAATCATGAACAGAGAAACAATTGCTTTATGTTATTTCATTTTCCTTAAAAAAAACCCTCAGTGATTGCCTATTTAGAAGACTTCATTTTTTAGAGCAGTTTTAGATTCACAGAAAAACTAAAAAGAAGATACAGAGATTTTCTATATACTCACTGTCCCAACATGTATACCCTCTAGCAGTATCAACATTGTCCACAAGTATGGTACATTTGTTACAATTGATGAACCTCCATTTACACATAATAATCACCCAAAGTCCACAGGATAGATTAAGATTGTCTGTTTGTGCTGTACATTCTATTAATTTAAAAATATAATAATATATATCCACTATTTTAGTATCATATCAAGAATTTTCCCTGCCCTAAAAATCCTCTGTGTTCTGCCTATTTGTACCCCCATCTCTTACCTGAACCTCTGGCAACCACTGATCTTTTTACTGTCCCATAGTTTTGACTTTGCCAAGATATCATACAGTTGGAATCAGATCATATGTAGCTTTGTTTGATTGGCTTCTTTCCCCAGTAATATATACATTTCTTCTTATATACTTCAATATGTTAGCTTGATATCTTATTTCTTTTTATTGATGTATAATATTCCCTCGTCTGGATGTGCCACAATTTATTTAGCCATTCACCTACTGAAGGACATCTTGATTGCTTCCAAGTTTTGACAATTATGAATAAAGCTGCTATAAATATCTTGGATCATATGATAAGAGTATGTTTAGTTTTGTAAGAAGCTATCAAACTGTCTTCTAAAGTAGCTGTATAAGAATTAGAAAAAATTTATATGGAACCAAAAAGAGCCTTAATAACCAAAGTAATCCTCAGCAAAAAGAACAAAGCCAGAGTCATCACATTATCTGATTTCAAACTATACTATAAGGCTGTAGTAACCAAAACATCATTGTACTAGAACCAAAACATACCTGTAGACCAATGGAACAAAATAGAAAACTCAGAAATAAAGCTGCACACCTACAGCCTTATGATCTTCAACAAAGTCAACAAATATAACCAATGAGGAAGGGACTCCCTATTCAATAAACAATGCTGATATAGCTTGTTGGCCATATGCAAGAGAATGAATATAGACCCCTACTTTTCATCAGAAACAAAAACCAACTCAAGATGTATTAAAGATTTAAATGTAAGACTTCAAACTATAAGAATCCTAGAAGAAAACCTAGGAAACAGCATTCAGGACATAGGGCCTGGGAAAGAATTGATGACTAAGTCCTCAAAAGTAATTACAATAAAATCAGAAACTAAGTGGGAACTAATTAAATTTAAAAGCTTCTACACAGGAAAAAAAATACCAGCCATGCATCTGAAAATGATCTACTATCAGAATCTATAAGGAACTTAAAATAATTCAACAACAAACAAACAAACAACCCCATTAAAAAGGGGGCAAAATGAAAAAACACTTCTCAAAAGAAAACATACAAGTGGCCAACAGACATATGAAGAAATGGTCAACATCATTAATCATCAGAGAAATGCAAACCAAAACCATACTGAGATACCATCTCACACCAGTCAGAATACTTGCTATTAAAATGTCAAAAACCAACAGATGCTGGCAAGGTCATGGAGAAAAGAGAATGCATACACTGTTGGTGAGAATTTAAATTAGTTCTGCCACTGTAGAAAGCAGTTTGGACATTACTCAAAGAACTGAAAACAGAACTACCATTTGACCCATCAATCCCCTTACTGGGTATATGTCCGAAACAAAATAAATTATTCTACTAAAAGCACACCTGCACTTGTATGTTCATCACAGCGCCATTCACGATAGCAAAGACATGGAATCAACATGATGGTGCCCCTCAATCTAGGTTGGATAAAGAAAATGTCGTACATATATACTTTGGTATGCTCTGTAGCCATAAAAGTGATGAAATCATGTTGCTTTGCAGCAACGTGGATGCAACTAGAAGCCATTATCCTAAGCAAATTAATGCAGGAATAGCAAAACTAATACTGTATGCTTTCATTTATAACTGGAAGCTAAATATTGGGTACTTATGGACATGAAGTTGGCAAAAAGAGACACTAGGGACTATTTGAAGTGGGAGGGGAGGAGGGAGGCAAGGATTGAAAATCTGCTGAGTACTATGCTCACTATCTGGGTGATGGGGTCATTCATATTTCTAACATCAGCATTACACAATACACCCATGAAACAAACCTGCACATGTGTGTACCTCCTGAATTTAAAAGTTGAAATTATTTTTAAAGCCAATTAAAAAATAAAATTGCAAATTTAATTTTTATTTCATTGAAACAGCAGCAGCAGCACCACCACCAACAAAAAATATCAAAGTAGCTGTATTCTTTTGCATTCCCAGCAACAATGAATGAGAATTCCTGTTGCTCCACATCCTCACCAGCATTTGGTGTTGTCAGTGTTTTGAATTTCAGTCATTTTGATTTGTATGTGGTAGTATCTCAATGTCATTTTTATTTGTATGTCCCAGATGACACATGATGTAAAGCATCTTTTCATATGCATATTTGTCATCTGTATATCTTCTTTTGTCAGGTGTCTGTTAATGCCTTTGGTCCATTTTTAAATCAGGTTTTTCTCTTATCATTGAGTTTTAAGAGTTCTCTGTATAATTTGAATAGCAGTTGTATTAGTCCATTCTCATGCTTCTGATAAAGAGATACTGAAGACTGGGTAATTTATCAGAAAAAAGAGGTTTTATGGACTCACAGTTTCATTTAGTTGGGGAGGTCTCACAGTCATGGCGGATGGTGAATGGCATGTCTCACATGGCAGCAGACAAGAGAAGAGAACATGTGCAGGAAAACTCCCCTTTAAAAACCATCAGATCTTGTGAGACTTATTCACTATCATGAGAACAGCATGGGAGAGACCTGCTCCCATGATTCAATTACATTTTACCAGGTTCCTGCCACAACTGCTGGGAATTTTGGGAGCTATAGTTCAAGATGAGATTTGGGTGGGGACACAGCCAAACCATATTAACAGTCCTAGATCAGATGCATCTTTACCAAATATTTTCTCCCAATCAGTGGCTTTTCTTTTCATTTTCTTGACATTGTCTCTCATACAGAAGTTTATAATTTTAATGAAGTCAAGCTTATCAATTATTTCTTTTATGGATATTGCCTTTGATATTGTGCCTAAAAAGTTATCACCGTTCCCAAGGCTATCTAGTTTTGTGTTTCATATTTTCAGTTTGTGATCCAATTTGAGTTAATCTTTGTCAAGAGTATAAGGTCTGTATGCACATTTGTTTTATTTCTCCTTTTGGCATGTGGATGTCTAACTGTTTCAGCACCATTTTTTGAAAGAATTATATTTTCTTTGTTGTATTGTCTTTGCTCCTTTGTCAAAGATCAGTTGCCACACCATTCAGAATAGCAAAGAC
>CAUYLG010044699.1:0-62321 GCA_963573385.1 Cacajao melanocephalus
ATAAGCAACTTCAGCAAAGTCTCAGGATACAAAATCAATGTGCAGAAATCACAAGCATTCCTATACACCAATAACAGACAAACAGAGAGCCAAATCAAGAGTGAACTCCCATTCACAATTGCTACAAAGAGAATAAAATACCTAGGAATACAACTAACAAAGGATGTAAAGGAACTCTTCAAGGAGAACTAAAATTTTTTTTAAAATATTAAGGCCAAAAAGTGATGTTGGCAGACAAGTCTTCTGGATAGGGCCCCCCACACTAGCAGCAATGCCAGCAACTGACCAAAGAGATCAGGTAGTTACGCTCATCCCCATTCCCCGGATAAGTAAACTGAAGCACAAAGAAGCTTCATAATTAGACCTTAAGCAGGTAATCAAGGAGCTAAGACTTGACTCCAAAATTCATGACTTATCTTTTCACATTGCTTTCCTTCAAAAAGAACAGCAGCCAAGGTGAAAACAAGGCATTCTCCAAAGATTACTGTATTATTTTACCTAGGCAGAGGAATAGGCACTTTCAGAACACCGGCGTGAGGCCACTGTGCAATGAAAAGGAAAAAAAATTGGACCCGGTGCAAAAACAAACAAACAAAAAGTTATGTATAATTGTTTATTCCGGGGATCACACTGCAGCATTCTTTATCATGAGAAGTAGAACAGTCTCCCTTTTGTCAAATTACTCAAGCAAGCTTCAGGTCAGGTCCTTTTATTTGTGGAACAGTTACTAAGAACCAGTTTATCAGGTCACACATTATGAACTTCATTAGGGCTCATTTCCTCTTGCAGAAAATGTAACAGCTGAAGAGAATGCCCACCTAATCAGATGTTAAAGGCCTAAGGACACCAAAGGAGCCATCACAAGAAGACTGAAGTCCAGATCCTCAGGAAAGTCATCAAGGTAAGAAAATAAATTCAAGACAACACATCTTGCCAGATTAAAGAAACTAATGAATGGACCCAATAGAAAGAAAGCCATAGGGCCAAGGGATTCCAAGAAAGCCGCTGTTTGTTCCAAGGGTTGGTCACCAATTCCACCACTGTCCAAGCCAGATGAGAGCTTGAGCTGGCCAACGCCATAGCTCCACAGAGAGCAGAGGAAATGGGCAAGCAACCAAAACCAGGGATTCAGAACGGTCTAATAACTCTAACAATTAACATTTTCAGTAATTATCAAAAGCATCTGCTAGAAAATATAATATTATGAGGAGATAGAGTCAGCGGTGTCATTTAAAAAAAATATGAATAATGTTGACCTCAAATAGTTTTAAGGCAATATTAGAGCAATAATAAACAAAGCCAAAATGTCAGTATTTAATATTTTTACCCTACTCAATGTTACATATAGTCAACCAAAGCAACGCATAGCTGGATTCAAAGTCAAACTAAAATGGGGCCTAATATAGATTCCTGGCACCATGAACACTTGGGACCATCTTTGCACAGGGATGAAGATGAGTAGGAAGTGATCTGGTTCTCCCTTCCATCATAGCTGAGAGTCATCTTTCCCTCTCCATCTCCGTGAGTCTAACCTTTATCAGGCATGCCTGCATCTTTGCAACCTCCTTTTCACTGATTTTTCAGTTCCAATCTCAACTCAATTCCAATTGCTGTGCATGTCAGATAAATATTCTACACCACACTTTCATCTTATCCCACCTCTATCCAAAAATCTAAATTTTCAGAGCTATATGGGCTTGGTATCCAAATCCAGACTCTGAGACTCTGTCTATCTCCTCTTAGCAGAGGTTTCCTGTGGTATTTCCCACTGTACCCTGCCGTGGCCTAACGGTTCACCTCACTATCCGCTGCACAAGCCCCGCCTCCCCACATTCATTCATTATGTCCTTTAATTATGTCATATCCTCTTTCCTCCCATGCTTAACACCCGCCTGCTTTACTTTCCCTTCCCTTGCAACATACGGGTGGTCAACATCACGTGAGAAATGGAGGACACTCTAGAACAAGTCACTGGTATCTCTCCCACACCCCCTTCCAAAAACAATCTGCTATGGCTCATCATAAAAAGCACAGGTGCAATAAAACAAGCCCCCAAAAATATTTTATGAGTAACCCAAAGACAATACACATATAATACAGGTGAGGAAGAAGGGGGATCCTATTTTAAGAAGCTAAACTTAGAACTGAGTTTTGAGCACAAGAATTAGCTCTGAGCTTCACAGCAACCAAGGCAAGAGATGAAACATGATATATTAAGTATTTTTATCTGACTTTTATCACACGAATTCATCAGTTGAGATTCAATTTCCTCAGCTCCGAACTCAAAGGAAATTTCCACGTGTATCATTATATTACAGAGACGTAACAACATGATGGAGGATATCCTTAACAGCTGTTTTACAGAAAGCACTAACCCATATCATGATTTCTGACCATGACCCTCAGTAAAAACTGAGGGCACAGCATTAGCCTCACTCCATTAATACCATTCTGTTGGGAGCCAGAAAGAGAGAGTTCAGCTGTCTAGCTTTATGTTCTGTGACTGGGCTCAGGGATTGCTCCCTCTAACATCAGTTCTTCTGCCTGAACTTCCGACTGGAGTGATAAATCTGATGGTTCCAAATGGAAGCCACCAGAAAGTGCCTGAAGGAAACTGACCAAATGCTGTCCCTCTGCAGATGAAGCCAACAAAGGTCATGTGTGTTAGGGAAATAGAAGAGTTACCCCAGCAGAGGTCCACCTGGCATCCCTGGGAAGAAGTGACTGTCCCTGAAATCGCTCTGTATTGTGTCAAATGCTCAAACGAGGACTTTCCTTTGGCATCACAGACTTGGAAAAGAGTCGGTCAGCAGGATTATCCAAACATCCACCTCTGTCACAAATGGCCTGGATAATGGCTCCTGTCCGATATTTCTTTTCAGCAGGACTGTGGCAGCGAGTGGCCCACAAAGCTTCAAGGGCAACACCATGCCCATGGGGTAACTAATGGGTTGAAAGGATCACATATCACTATCTAGACACACAAAATGTGTCTGCCCAAAATAGCATTTTGATTTACCACTCTGGCACATAGAAGTGGAATAATGAAGCAATATATGAATCTGCTAAGAGTTTCTGACAAATGCCTTTGGGAAGGCCAAGCAGAGTATTTTAATCAAGAAGTTATTGGGAACAGACATCCTTAATGACTATTACATAAATTGCTTAGTAATGACTATTACACAAATTGCCCAGGGTCACGTGTACCAGGGGTGATGGTGTTCACCACTAGTCTTTTTGTTCTTCATGTTTCTTTGGTTTTAGGCTTCCAGAATTTGGGGCCTAGTTATCCCATAGCATTTGCCCCAAATAAACAACAGCCAATTGGGAGTTGTGGGTCCCCTATGTTTGTCACTACCCCCAATACATTTTCTGACAAGGGTAGTGTCTTAAAATGAAAGCTGAGATACTTTCATAGAGCTTAATGGTTTCAACAGCAAAACCATGTTACGTTTATGATTAAAAAGATAAAATTTTCATAAGGAAGAAAAGAAGGAAGGACGGTAGTAGGTGTGGACAACAGCAAGGAGTGATAATTTGCTTTCAGATAGTCATGGTATCAATAGGCTCCAGCCTTCACCAGGGAATGTGAAGAAATCCATTCATTAACTTGGCCATGGAGGGACTCACTGGAGATTTCAGAGCAGTCACCAAGTCAGAGAATTTATGCCACGTTGTAGCTAACAAAATAGATGTGTTGTAGCATTTAGAGTTTTTGAAGCCCAAATCTTGCCAAATAATGTCTCTTACTTCATTGAGACTTAAAGCATTATACAGATTGAGAAAAGGTTGAGGTCACGCTGTCAATGACTGCATCCACCACCATTCAGACAGGAAGTGCTCATGACCAGAAGGATCTACCTCAGGAAGATGCTGCTGTTTCAACTGTTTCAACTTTCTAACTGGAGTTATTTCTGGAAGGTTCACTGTGGAGCGATGTAGGCTCATGACTCTCTCACATGGCCCTAACTTAATCTGCCTTTTATACCTGTTCAAGGAATGATTATTGTCAGAGAAACTATGTGTATCACTTCATGTCCCAGAAAGTCAAGCAGCAGATCTTCATCCGGAAAGAATACACATTCATACACACACATACACACACACACACACACACACACACACACACACACACACATACACTTTAAGTTCTGGGATACATGTGCAGAATATGCAGGTTTGTTACATAGGTATACACGTGCCATGGTGTTTTGCTGCACCCACCAACCCATCATCTACACTAGGTATTTCTCCTAATGCTATCCCTTTCCTAGCCCACTAACCCCTGACAGGCCCCAGTGTGTGATGTTCCCCTCCCTGTGTCTGTGTGTTCTCATTGTTCAACTCCCACTTATGAGTGAGAACATGCAGTGTCTGGCTTTCTGTTCCTGTGTTAGTTTCCTCAGAATGATGGTTTCCAGCTTCATCCATGTTCCTGTAAAAAACACGAACTCATCCTTTTTCTATGGCTGTATAGTATTCCATGGTGTATATGTGCCACATTTTCTTCATCCAGTCTATTGTTGATGGGCATTTGGGTTTGTTCCAAGTCTTTGATACTGTGAACAGTGCTGCAATGAACATAATACGTATGCACATGTCTTTATAGTAGAATGACTTATAATCCTTTGGATATATACACAGTAATGGGATTGCTGGGACAAATGGTATTTCTGATTCTCGATCCTTGAGAAATCACCACACTGTCTTCCACAATGATTGAACTAATTTACACTCCCACCAACAATGTAAAAGCATTCCTATTTCTCCACATCCTCTCCAGCACCTGTTATTTCCTGACTTTTTAATGATTGCCATTCTAACTGTCTTGAGATGGTATCTCATTATGGTTTTGATTTGTATTTCTCTAATGACCAGTGATGATGAGCTTTTATTCATATGTTTGTTGGCTGCATAAATGTCTTCTTTTGAGAAGTGTCTGTTCATATCATTTTCCCACTTTTTGATGGGATTGTTTGTTTTTTTCTTGTAAATTCATTTATGTTGTTTGTAGATTCTGGATATTAGCCCTTTGTCAGATGGATAAATCGAAAAAATTTTCTCCCATTCTGTAGGTTGCCTGTTCACTCTGATGATAGTTTCTTTTGCTGTGCAGAAGCTCTTTAGTTTAATTAGATCCCACTGGTCAATTGTGGTTTTTATTGCCATTGCTTTTGGTGTTTTAGTCATGAAGTCTTTGCCCATGCCTATGTCCTGAAGAGTACTGCCTAGGTTTTCTTCTTGGGTTTTCATGGTTTTATGTCTTACATTTAAGTATTTAATCCATCTTGAGTTAATACGTGTATGAGATATAAGGAAGGGGTCCAGTTTCCGTTTTCTGCATATGGCTAGCCAGTTTCCCACATATGGCTAGCCAGTTTCCCCAACAGCATTTATTAAATAGGGAATCCTTTCCCCATTGCTTGTTTTTGCTAGGTTTGTCAAAGATCAGATGGTTGTAGATGTGTGACATTATTTCTGAGGACTCTGTTTTGTTCCATTTGTCTATATATCTGTTTTGGTACCACCACCATGCTGTTTTAGTTACTGTAGCCTTGTAGTATAGTTTGAAGTCTATAATGTGATGCCTCCAGCTTTGTTCTTTTTGCTTAGGATTGTCTTGTCTATACAGACTCTTTTTTGATTCCATATGAAATTTAAAGTAGTTTTTCCTAATTATGAGAAGAAAGTCAATGGTAGCTTGATGGCGATAGCATTGAATCTATAAATTACTTTGGGCAGTATGGCCATGTTCACAATATTGATTCTTTCTGTCCATGAGCATGGAATGTTTTTCCATTTGTTTGTGTCCTCTCTTATTTCTCTGAGCAGTGGTTTGTAGTTCCCCTTGAAGAGGTCCTTCATATCCCTTTTAAGTTGTATTCCTAGGTATTTTATTCTCTTTGTAGCAATTGTGAATGGGAGTTCACCCATGATTTGGTTCTCTATTATTGGTATATAGGAATGCTTATGATTTTTGCACACTGATTTTGAGAATATACATTCTTCACACAACACAAGAATATACCTTAGAAGTTGCTGAGACATAGAAAGAAGAAATGGGAAAAAGAGCATAATATTTTTTTCTGAAATAAATGTCCATAACACACAGGTGGAGAGTTTTTGCTAAATGAGTACGAGAACACAGGAAATGTCCATTCCAGAACGGTTATAATCAGCTCAAGCACACCAATCCCTGTGCAAGCTGCAGAGAGTCGCATCAGCATCCTGCCTTCAGATCAGAGCTGCTGAGCCAAACTGTGGAGGAGGAAGGGCCCCAGAACACCCTGCGTCACTCAGAAACCATTCAAGTTCTGGAACTGCTGTTGCAGCAATCCTCACCAGGCATCAGGAAATCATGGTTATTTGTGGACAGAAAAGACTGAGGTCATTCACAGGATCCAGGCCAGATTCACAAGCATGATGTGGAGTTTGAATGGCCCTGCAAAGAGCCACACATTCGGAGTGGGAGCTGATTCCAGTTTGGTTCTATCAGGGAGAGCCCCTCACTGTGTCTCCTCCCAGGCTCAGGCGAATGAGGCTCTGATTTCTAATGACTACATCTGTATGTTCATGAGGTTGCATGTGATAATGCTGTGAAAACACTCCCACCTAAGTCTATTCATCATCACATGCAGTGGGTAATGAAGACTTCAGGGAGGGAACTGGTTTGCACCCCTGGGGAAATATATCAGGAGCATTCAAAACAGCAGATTAACTGGACCGTAGGAATGATACAGATTTTTCTTGGGTTCTCCACGAAACTGGAAACTTATAAAGGGAAGAAGTTGTTATTGCATTAGCCACTCATATCTAAATAAACAGGAGGCAACACTAGTTCTGGGATAAGTCAAAACCTTGGGCACAAATGCACTAAGAGAAAAGTGCTTACACTTAAAAATGCAGGAATGGGATTGTGTCCAGCACCGCACTGTCCAACAGGACCTTTTGTGATGACAGAAATGTTCTACCCTGCACTGTCCATAGAGTAAGCCGCTACCCAATGCAGCTACAGAGCTCTGGAAATGTGGCTACTTTGAGTAAGAAACTGAATTTTTTATTTTACTTATTTGCAACTAATTTAATATTAGTCTAAATAGCCACACATGGCTAGCAGCTACCAAATCGACAGCATGGGTCTAGTGTATGATTTCAACAATGAAAAAAGAGAAAGGCCTGGGAAAATGTGTAAAATGTCTGTAGTGGTTGCCTGGGGGTGGGGGGAGGGGGGATTTTTTTCTGCTTTTTAAATACATTTTCTCTATTTCCAAATTTTTTTATTAATAAACACATGTAAGTTTTATAATCAGAAGAAGTCAAAGATAAATGTATGCTGAAAATATTAGAAGAAGGACAAGATAGGACAACCGTATCTAGCACCTACCAGCTTGCTCAAGCTGATCAATAACGAATAAGTGATGAAACCATTGCTGCTGCCACACAGCCATTACTCATCAGGAGGCTCCAATTCAAATCTGTCCAAAGTCTACTTAGCTCCAGCCATCCTCAGCTTTCCCTTGGACACTTGAACTTGCCAAGCTTGTTCTCACTCAAGGTTACCTAAGTGTTCCTCCTGCTGTGAGTGATCCTTCCCAATCTCCTCTGCCTCCTTAAAATTCCCTAAATGCTGCCTGCTAGACAATGTAACCAGCCAGTCACCTTCTATGTCATCATTTCCTTTAATTGTCTGTACAGCACTTCTCACTACCTGCTATTTTCTTGTTTATTTATTTATGATCTGTCTCCCTCTACCGCCCCCCCCACACTAGAGTATAGGCTCCAAGAAAGCAGCCTTGTCCGTTTTGTTCACTGCCCTATGCCCACCAGCAAGCACAGTGTCCACAACGTATTGGTGCTTAATAAATTTGGGCTGAATTAATTGCTAGAGACCCCAGTATTTCCCAAGGCTTCTCAGAGACTTGCTTTTTAAGATCCCACTTGCAGGAAAGGGATGGGTTTTGGGACCAAGCTGTCAGGTTTGATCTGCGCAGATAACAACTGCCCTCTTCTTTACATTTGGTTCCTGGTCTGTTATTTGATGGGGCAGTAAAAGGATGCTTCATGGAGCTGTGAGAATTTGAATGAGGTAACAGAGGGAGGGCACTGAGTGTAGTGCCTGGCGCGTAGAAATGCTCAAACAGTATTAGCTATTACACTTTGAAGATTCTGGTTTGTGGGAAGAGGGTAGGACAAGTTTGTCAAAATTTATCAGTTAGATTAAAGAAAAGAAGAATTAAACTTCAACTACAAACTTCTTAGGCTACTCTTTCTGTTCTTTTGATGTGTAACAAACTGCAGCAAAATTCAAGCGGTTTAAAGCAAGGACAACATTGATTTGACAAATGAATCTGTCAGATGGGGAGGCGGGGCTCAGCAGGAACAGCTAATCTCTGCTCCACCTGACATCAGGGTGGCCAAGGCTATGTCTGGAATCATATACAGGCTCACCTGGTGTCCTGTCTGGGGTAGCTGGGGTAGGGAGATTCCATCAACTATGGCCAGGACAGCCAGGCACTCAGCATCTCTGTAGCTCTCCGTGTGTTCTCTCCAGCCCAGCAGCCTCAGAGCAGCTGGACTTCTGAAACAGAATCTCAGGGCTCCAAAGGTGCATGGAGAGACAGGAGGTGAAGGAGGGAGGGGGGAGAGAGAGAGAGAGGAAAGGAGGTAGTGAGGATAACTGAGAAAGAAGGGAGGGATGGAGAGGAGAAAGGAGGGATGGAGGCAGGAGCGGGGAGAGAGGGAAAGAGAAAGAGAGGAAGGAGGAGGAGGAACAAGAAGAGAGAAGGAAGGAGAGAGAGAAGAAAAAGGAGGGAGGGGGAGAAGAAGACAGAGAAAGATAAAGGCTATGAGACAGAAGGATTAAGAGGGAGAGAGAGGTTGAGAGAGAGAGATAAGAGACTGATTGAGGGAGAGGGGAAAGCTACATCACCTCTTCCAACCTAGCCTCTGAAGTCATGTCACAACACTGTCACCACATTCTTATTCTCTTCACAACAGTCATAATGCCTGCCCATGTTCAAGGGAAGAGGACATAGATTCAGTCACTTGATGGAAGAGTGGTAAGTTCCTAGAAGGGTCTACATGTTCAAAAATATTGTTTCAGCCACTTTTGGAAAGGAGCATCTCATAGGATTACCAAAATCGTTGTAGGCATGTCTTCACCCAGGGACCACTGTCATTTTGGGAGCCACGTGCACTGCTCTCAGAAGCAGGAGGCTGTTCCAGAAAGATCTGTAACCAATCATTCCTTAGCTCAGAATGCCAGGACAGTGCTTAGCTATGCAGCACCAGAGGAAACCGAGGCACCAGTGCCAGCCAGTCAAATGCATCATCGACAAAGGAAAGCTGTAAAAAAAAAACCTCACAGACTGAGCTGGTTTCATTTGCTCCTCCAGAGCCAGTCTCCTCCCTTCCCCACGGATCTTTGCTCTGGGGCTGACGCACACGGACAAACCCAAGGACTCATCCCCAGCTCCTTTGACTCTGACTGTGAGATGGGTTTGGCCAACAGAGTGCACTGGCCAGGGGCCAGGGAGGGAGGAGAGGGAGGACAGGTATTTGCCATCCCCGCTGCTCCTCGCAGGTCACTGTAGGCTGGCTGCATCTCCCCAGCAAAGGTCTCCATTCCTATACAACCCCTGTTGGTCTCCAGGTTCCTAGAACAGCTGGTCTCCTCCCCTTGCTCCTGCAGGACTCTGGCAGCAAAGGAGTTGTTGCTAGCCCTGGGCCACTGCAGGGTCCCTGGTTGGTTTTCTGTTTTTTCTTCTTCTTTTTTTTATTATTTCATTTATTATACTTTAAGTTCTGGGGTACATGTGCAGAACATGCGGGTTTGTTACATAGGTATACACGTGCCATGGCGGTTTGCTGCATCCATCACCCCCCTCATCTACATTAGGTATTTCTCCTAATGCTATCCCTCCCCTAGCCCCCCACCCCCCGACAGCAGGCCCTGGTATGTGATGCTCCCCTCCCTGTGTCCATGTCTTCTCATTGTTCAACACCATTCCCTGGTTGGTTTTTGTATACCCTGCCCACTCCTGCGTAAATCATTCCTTTGTTGAGCTCTTCTCGAATTATGCTAGTTTGACAGTGTCACCCATTTCTGGATGTGACCCAGACAGACCCAGGATCCTCCTTCCTTTTTTTGATACAGAGTCTCACTCTATCACCCAAACTGGAGTGCAGTGGTGCGATCTGGCCCCCTTGCAACCTCCGCCTCCTAGGTTCAAGCAATTCTCCTGCCTCAGCCTCCCGACTAGCTGGGATTGCAGTCATGTGCCACCATGCGTGGCTAATTTTAGTATTTTTAGTAGAGACGAGGTTTCACCATGTTGACCAGTCTGGTCTCAAACTCCTGACCTCAAATAATCCACCAGCCTTGGTCTCCCAAAGTGCTAGGATTACAGGTGTGAGCCAGCACACCTGGGTCCTTGTTCTTATTAATGGCACAAATCTCTCTCCCAGGCACCTTCACACTCTGCTTTTCCTGAGCACTGTTCCCTAGGGTCATATCTTATCATATCACCATTCATTCACTTATCCACAAACAACCAGCTGGATTCGGGGGTGAGGATAACCCCTGCTTTCACAGAACTTACTCTCTACTCACTTTGTTGAACTCTATTTGGCCAAATATTTGTCAGGAAACCTGAAGGAGAGCCTGTTTCCAATGCCCTGACACTTAAGGTCATACAGATTGCAAATGGTGACTCCTGCCTTCACTCATTACCTTGTGCTTACCAGGGAGCTGGAAGAATCTACCTAAGCAAGGACACTAGCAAGCCGCCAGCATTACTCATCTTTTATGTAAAAATCACATTGTTCTGGAAGGTGGCCATCCTGTTACACTGTTCAAAGCACAGGCAGTGTTATCTGGGGACTGTCAACACATGTGCCTGTCTATACTGGTGGGGGAGAAGGGAGGTAATGATTCTAAGTTTGAAACTACACCGAAGAACAAAGCATATGCCAAACAACAGAAGCCTGCAAAGACACCTTCCTCCCCAGGAGGGCAAATCAAAAAGCCTGTAGAAGGGGCCACGTTGGTTTCACAGTACTCGCTGGAGGGAGAACTTCTGAACTGCTGCCGATGGTGTCAGGATGAGCTGCGGTGGACCTAACTCCATCTACTGCCTCCTTCTCAGCAATTTCCACTCTCTGCCAACCCTACCACCTACCAATCACTGGGCACTGTCAGTTCTGACCCTGGGATCACATTTATTTTGATTCAGCTCAAAGAATGTGTGGACAGGAATCTTACCTGAGCTGTCACTTTCATATCACGTTACCATCCAGCAGGTGGTTGTACTTAAGGAAGCACAAAGCACGAAGGACAGGAGAAGTGGATTCCTGGCAGAGGCAGGCTTTCCTGGTTTCTCCCTGATCAGTATGTCCCTGTCCCATAGGATAACAAGAAGAAATCTTGTTATCCTATGAGAAGGATGGTACTCCAGGCCTGCGCCAGCCACCTGGCTCACATTTCAAAGAGGAAATGACCCACGGGCCCCTGTTCTGCCCACTGCTCTGTCTGCATCTACTCATTACTCTTTTATAGCATCAATCAGTCTTTGCTGGGGGTGGAAACCAGACCCAGCTCCTCAGGCTGGCAAGTTCCCAGGGCTTGTGCTCAGCAGGCAAACAGCCCAGTGAGAACCATGCATTGGTGAACAATGAAGTCCATCTCCCAGGAGTGGCCAACACCGCACACCTCCAGGAAGTACGACTGCCAGGGCTGCTCCGCTGGTGCATCGGGGACATCTCAGGAGGGTTGGCAGGCACAGGAAGCTGCAGTTCTCTTCTGGCTGTGCTGCTGCTTGTGTGAAATCCCCACTTCCCATGCTTACCAGGTCTGGAAGGTGGCCATCCTATTACACCATTCCAAGTACAGGCAGTGTATCTGGGACTGTCCACACATGTGCCTGTCTATATTGGTGGGGAGAAGGGAGTTCATGATTCTAAGTTTGAAAATACACTGAAGAACGAGGCATATGCCATATAACAGGAGGATCGCAGCTGCAGAAACCACTGCTGTTGGCTTTTGGGAAGGAGTACGCCCGCTGAGCTTCTGACGGTACAGAGCTCTGAACCTGAACCCAACAGGGCCAGGCTTTGACCCTGTGGCTAAAATTCACCCACTGTGAGATCCCAGGCAGGTTATTCAGCAGAAAGCATACTCACCTGCTCCAAAAGGCAGTTGTAAAGATTCAGTGTTTCTGAAAATACATCTGGCAAGTGCTAAATCACAGTCAAATAAGGTTAAATGAGCAGAAAGCAACAGTTGCCTAGTTATAGACGCTGAATGGCTCGATCCTAAGGCTTTTCTTAGACCTTAGCTTCACATGCCGCTGTGGTTTGGGGTGCCATTTGCTCTAGTAAAGGACTGTTCTTGCGGGTCCTCCCATCCCATTCCTGTTTTCAGTCACTTCAACAAAGTCCTCCTCTCTGCGCAGCACAATTAGATGGGAAAGCTTTTAGCATAGGACCAACAGACACTTATCTCATAAGGAGAACTGTGGAAATGGCTGGGGGCAGGAAACAGAGCTGGGTTTTTATTTTATATTTTATTTTATTTTGCAGAAGTCATTGTGAGGATGGACTTGAAATTCTCATGCAGGCCTGCTTTTCTCTCCATTTCATGAACTGTCAGAGCTGTCACCTGGAATAGGGCTTAGGTACAATGCTCACGGTAATCTACAGCCTGCAGACACATCTGCTCTGTGATTCAGGTGGGTGGACAGGAATGAGTCTCACTTCCCTGTTCTGGAACATGATTTCCTACAAAGCCTCGATGCTGGCTCACTTAGTACGTGGTGTTACCTACAGAATTCTTGCTCTTCCCACTCTATTTCTTCCATGCCTTGTGACACTGGGGTTTCTTCTTTCTCATCTTCCTCTTTAGGACCATTACTATCCACCCCTCACAAATTCACTATCCTGTCCACCTCACCTTGTCATTGACAAGTCACCCTCTGTTTTTGCTGATCTTCTGCCCTCTGGGATGACGTCTTTGGTTGGCACTGCTTTCCTTCCGGGGACTCTTTCACATCTGAGCCATTTCCTTCTGGCTCTCCAGGTCAAGGAGGGTGTCTGTTGTGGTAGACAGTGCCTTGCCTTCTCCAGCTAATGTCACACACGCCACTCCTGTCTTCCCACAATCATGAGCTAGATCACTCCAGACAAGGAAGCCTGAGATGGAGATGCCAACTCAAGCTCTCCCATCGTCACAGAATTCAAGGGTGTTTTTAAGCTTCCAAATCTCTTTTTTGACTCTCATTTTATGTACAACACTGGAAACTCAGAAGTGAAAGAGGGAGGGAGTAGAAGCCAGGTGTAAATTCCCACCTCTCACAACTCTGGGCAGCCATAACTTTGAAGAGCCACTCTCTTCTTTTCATGAATATATCACCTCTTACTACCACCCCAGGGTGGATGGGTGATTACAATGATTCTTTTAAATCTACATTGGTTGTAATATTCAAAGAAAAGGTTCTATGAAGCATGTCAGTTTCAATGTGTTACTGTCTCCAATATGCAGGTGAAAGACAAAAATTTACTTTTTAGGGTTTAGAAGCAATACCATTGTCGCAACCATCCTATCAATATGTTTAAGTTTTTGGAAAGAATTAATTGATAACTGGGTACCCATGATCTCATGATTGTTCTCTGATAGATAAAAAAAATCTGGACTCTGACTTTCATGTTATATAGGCTGGGGGACTTCCTCTCCTGTTCTATCTGAAGCTTTATTTAACAGACGGTCATTGTCCTCCTTTGCAGCTCTCAGTGAAAGGGAAAAGAAGTTTATCGATCCTAACAAAGCATGAGCTGCACTCATATTTGCTCTTGTTCAAAGGCCAATTTGGGACTTCTAAACATTTTTTAATGAACCTTGTACACAAAATGGCACATGTCAAAACTCATGCCTGCCAGAATTTCTCACCCAAAACCATGCATGGCAGTGAGCAAGCTGACGCTCATGTCTTCCAGGCAGTACACAATGGCAGCCACTTGCTTCTCCCCAATTCTTTATTAAAAATCCCTGGGTCAGTGATCCCTTCATGCTCCCCAACAGCTTTCCTGGTCACGTCTAGATTCCTTCCATCACTTAGTGAAGACACTGCAAGTACCTCCTTCATGAGATTCTGATGGGATTCTACATACCAGGGTTGCAGGGGAACCCATGCATCATGAATTCTTTGGGAAAGCAACATTGCATCTGGAGTCCTTCAAGTTGTTGTATTTTCTGATTCTTCCCTATAAAAAATATTTTAATGTAGAAATTAGCTGCATATGAAGTGAATAAAAAGGTGTCCTGTGACTGAAGGAAACTTGGAGAAGTCAGGTAAGTATAGTCAAAAAGGTTTGGCAGATGAGGTGAAGAAAGCCAACATGCAGTAATAAGCAATTTGTATGTTGCAAAAGCTAGACCTGGGTTTTTCTACCATGAGCATCAGATTCTCAGAACCCACACTATGTATATATGATCTCATCCATAATTGACACCTTAGCCCCGACAAATCATGTTTGTTCTGGATTTTAGAGCCTTAGAAGAAAAGTACATCAACTCATTTCAGCACCTATGGGTAGTACACCATCACACGACTTCTGTTTCTTTTTGTTGTTGTTGTTGTTGTTTTTGTTTTTTTTTTTGTTTTTTTTTTTTTTAAAAGTATTATAGTTATGTAAACAGACTGGAGTACAGTGGCACGATTTTGGCTCACTGCAACCTCTGCCTCCTGGGTTCAAACAATTCTCCCGCCTCAGCCTCTCGAGTAGCTAGGACTATAGGCACATGCCACCACGGCCAGCTGATTTTTGTATTTTTAGTAGGGATGGGGTTTCACCATGTTGGCCAGGATGATCTTGATCTCTTGACCTCATGATACTCCCACCTTGGCCTCCCAAAGTGCTGAAATTATAGGAGTGAGCCACCATGCCCAGCCGATTTTCCTGTATTTACAGTGTATAAGGAAGTTCTAAAAAAAACGGGGGAATGATTGACAGAAAGATAACTACAAACAGGACATAAAATGTGTCAGATGATAAAGACGTCTATGTCTCTTCCAAGACAGGTCCACAACACAGGAGATCACACTCCATGCTGCTGAGCAGATGTGAGGGGTTTCCCCAATGCTCCCCACAGAAACTCTGATGATTTTAGTCTGACACACATGCATGGCATGAGAAATATTCCACTATATGTGAGAACACCCCCTTTTTAGTACTCACTCACCCCCACGCCCCCCAGAGGCCCTGTAGACAGGGTTATTATCATCATCTGCACACCAGTTACTAGGACCAGCACCTGAGCACTCCCCTAAATGCTGCCTCAGAACTGCCTGAAGTTTATTCCTGAACAAGAATATTAGAAGAGAAAGGAGAGAAAATAATTACTACAGTATTTAAAGATCCAAATCACCTTTAATGATCATTTCTAATATAGTTAAATAATTAATTTTCACCTTTTGCCTAAGCAAACAAAAGGAAAGAAAAAATAAGGAGAGCAGCAAGTAGTTATACTGTTACTCTTGACATTTTGAAAACACATATTTACAAAGAAACTATTATTGCAAAAGAACTGTATTAACTTTCAACTTCACTTGTACAAACATTATCTTTGGAATGTAATTTTCTACTACCCTGTCCTATTCCTTTTTTTTTTTTTTAGATTGAAACAGAATGCTTATGGTCATTTGCCATAACACCTAGCATCATCTGAGAGTTTGAACATTGGTCTCAAAAGGTATGTCGTAATTGGCGCTTCCTCAACAGTTCCATATCATTCAGTAGCTCATCTCGGTAGAAACATCAAGACCTATCAAGCCACTAATGCCTCGTTCTGCCTGTCTGATGGCCCATTTGGTATTTGACAATGCCAGCTCTTCATTCTTCATGTTTACTGTTGACTTTTCTGCAGTTGCACACTGGACTGTCATTCACTCTAACCTGGGCTTCCTCATATAGCACACAAAATGTTAACCACCTGTCCTAACATTTTTCACATAAAAACTGAGGCCGATTCCAACACTCTTCAGGAGCACAGTCAGCCCAAGCTTTCTCACATGAGAAAATGGAGTGACTCACTTCTAATCGAGAGGCACATGGTGTGTAAGTGCATATAATTACATGCAGTAAAAGCAACCTGACTCATTTGAAAAAGGCTATAAAAGTTGATTCTCTCTCAACTGCAAAGTACCAAAAGGTACCTAATTCAAACCCACACAATCATGAAATACTAATTCTGAATTAATTTACCAAGTCCTAAAATACTGGAATAAGGCACACCCTCTACAACTCGAAGTATAAGACAAATAAAAGGAAGTCAAACATCAACAGAGTAATAATGATACAAAAACTCATTCATCTCAACATAGGATCCCAGTTACGAAATAAAAAGTGATGTGGAAGGAGGATGGCACTCAGTCAATATGGCACTGAGTCACGGATGCCTTCTCAGAAAGGCCTAACCTATAAAGCTGCATCAAGAAAAATGGTTTTCTTCCGTGGCGTTACCCTTCAGAGCTCCCATTGGCCAAGTCTTAATGTTAAATGGACTGTGGATCTCATTCTTATTGGTGATTCCTATGCTCCTGCCAGTAGACTGGATGTACTTGGCAATTAGTAATAACCAGAGAAGAACCACTGCCCCCCCCCCACCCAGATGCCCATGGAGTCACTAATTTCATCCTCCCTTAAAGTGCAGGTATCACGCAAGTGTAGAATCTTATGGGCTGACAATTTGGTCTCAGCACTAGAATGCCCAATGGCAGGCTACAGCCTGGAGCTTCCCTAACAAAAGCAGGCAAGCAAACTCCAGATGCCCTTTTAAGCAGTGGTATGTGCTCATCATGCAAAATCAAAGAATCAGAACATCCACTTACTCTGTAAGCTGTTTGACAAAACTAATGGTTACCTTTCCATATAACTTACCTTTCTCAGAAATATTTCTCCTTAAAGTAATGACCCTGGCCAGGCACACTGGCTCACACCAGTAATCCCAGCACTTTGGGAGACCAAGGTGGGCAGATCATGAAAATTATCTGGGTGTGGTGGCACATGCCCATAGTCCCAGCTACTCAGGAGGCTGAGGCAAAAGAATTGCTTGAACCCGGGAGGCGGAGGTTGCAGTGAGCCTAGACCGTGTCACTGCACTCCAGCCTGGTCACAGAGTGAGACTCCATCTCAAAAAAAAAAAAAAAAAAAAAAAGTGATGATCACATAATTCTCTTTCCAACAAATGTCCAATTTTGAAAAATGTATCGAGAACAGTTCCAAAAGACGGGTATACAGTCGATCGACAAATATTCTTTTAAGTCCTACTGTGTTCTAGGCACTGCTATAGTAATGATGGATACATTGATGAAAGC
The DNA here is from genome assembly GCA_963573385.1 of Cacajao melanocephalus. NCBI lineage: Eukaryota > Metazoa > Chordata > Mammalia > Primates > Pitheciidae > Cacajao > Cacajao melanocephalus. Next base: position 17,370 of record CAUYLG010044699.1, read on the forward strand.
TGCATTCATGAAGAGGCTAGCTTTGGCAGGAGATGGGAGTGGAGAGGAAGTTAATCAAGGAATTGCAAACAACATAAAACCACAACAGATGGTGTCTCCAAAGGAGAGGCCTATATGGGGTGTGCTGATAAAAGTTTAACAACCAGCTCTCTGAGGAAGCTCTGATTTGTAGCCTCTGCCAATTTCCATGGTATAAACACTCCCAACATGGCCAGTTTCAAGTTACCAACATGATATCATGTGGCTTGCAAAATTCCTAGAAATTTAACAATCAGCAGGTACAAGACTAGTATAATCTGACTTCAAAACACCACTTATATAAGAAGAAGCTGAGCTAGACAAGGACATGAAATGCCTGAGAAACAATAGACCACCCCCAGGTTCTAACACTTAACTCCTAAGTCTCAAACATTCCATCCCTGGCACCAAAATAGCAAAATAGTAGAACGGATGCACCTGGTAATTAATAATAACCAGAAAATAACATTGGCTCCAAGGTACCCATCTAGTTGTCAAACCTGGTGTTACTCCTTCAAGACAATTATGTTCAAAAAAAGGAGTTTGTCCCTCCTAGAAAAATGCATCTAAACTCACAAAATTGGGTGTTCTATTGAGAGCACGATTTATAGTTTTGTTTTAATAATAAATTCCTCCCTTGTCACTCACAACACCAAAAAACACCAACATCGTTCAGTCATTCTTCAAGTAAATTCTATACCCTTTACTAGAGTCACCCACCTTGGTTCCTGAGTCCTGGGCAGCCACGCAACACTGCGCAAGGGGGCACTCGAGGAAAATGAGAACAACTTAACAAGGCTTCTCTAGGAAACATTATTCTTACAAAGTTTGTGAATCCTCACCCCAAAATCTCATTCGAATTCAGTGGAGTTCATTTAATAGGTTAAAGAATTATATACCTCTGCTTTAAAAAAAATCTTGTATATGTTTTTAATTATAAAAACATAATTACGTATTTTTTAATTTAGTAAATGTCATCTCAAGAAATAGAAACAGGCACAACAGATTGCCAGATGTTCTGCATATATTTCAGAGAAAACCATATTAAAGGGGAATAGAAATAATTCAAAATGTAAGCAAGAGGGCATGTAGGGAGACGCCACAGAAGAAGGGAGGAGAGAGTTCCAACAATTTTGAGTCTGAAGGCCACCCCTGAAGGCTGCACTGCATTTAGAACTATAATGACATTTGAACAGGTGAGGAGACATTTGAAAACTAGTTCACAAATTTAGCCCACACTCTCTCCCAAACTCCAGTATAAAATTCAGCAGACAATAGACTGAAACTTTCTAAGAAACCTTATACATAGAATGTCTTAATTAAAATTTGATGAGTATTTATTCAGCTCCTAGAACTTCAGAAGAGAACTCAATATTTTCTAATTACTATAACTAAGGGTAACTTTCATATACCAGTAAGTTTGCTTCTCAAACTGTTGTTAAGTATTTCACTGAGGTTTTTAAAATACTCATAGAGAGCCCACTAATCCTGCTTATTACTTCTTACTGATATAATCAGCTAATCAAGTGGCATCTTAAAAGTTACACTGGTTACTTCATCTCATAATCATACACCAGGATAGAAAAGATAAAGGACTGGGTGAGGTGGCTCACGTCTGTAATCCCAGCACTTTGGGGGGCTGAGGCAGGTGGATTACCTGGGTCAAGAGTTCAAAACCAGCCTGACCAACATGGTGAAACCCCTTCTCTACTAAAAATACAAAAATTACCCGGGCTTGGTGGTGGGCACCTATAATCTGAGCTATTCAGGAGGCTGAGGCAGGAGAATCGCTTGAACCCAGTAGGTGGAGGTTGCAGTGAGCCAAGATCATGCCATTGCACTCTAGCCTGGGTGACAGAGCAAGACTCTGTCTGAAAGAAAAAAAAGAAAAGATAAAGGAATGAGAGAATGATAGTGAGAATCACAGCAAGAGGTCAAGACTGGTTATCAGCAAGGGTGAAAAGTGGTTATAAATATTATTGCTTTCAACAAGATTGAACTTTAAAACTGTAAAGATGGGCAACAATTTCCAGGCAAACTAGGAAAATAAATTTACTTTGTAAGGCAGCTAATTATTTATCCTATTATTTATAATATGTAATAACATACAGTTTGACTTTTACCACAGGTAAACAGATTAATCAAAATCCACACTGATAACAGTAACTCCATCAGCTGAATACCTTCTATGCAGTGGGCAGTCCAGTTGGTAGTTTTTATGCATAAGTTATTTAAGTCTCATATCCCTACCCACCCCTTAGATATATATTGTTACCTCATTTTATGGATGAGGAAACCAAGGCTCAGCAGATTTTGTAATTTGTTGAAGATCATGACACTGCAAGTCATTCTGAGGTCTGAATTCCAAGAGGAATTAGCCTCGATACTTTGCTGCCTCCCCACCAACTAGAGCTCTTATCATCAATAGTTATCCAGCATTCACCAAGAAATCATGAAGTCCATAAATTGTGAATGTCAAAGAAAATGCACAGTAAAAAGGCCCACATTTTTCCCAGTTTGCAAATTGGCTGGTTTTAAAATTTGTTTAGAAATAAAAGCACATTTTCCTGAAGAAAAAAGAAAAGGACAAGAAAGGAAAGAAACCAAAACAATTGGGTTATCAGGTCAGTTCAGAAAAGCTAAATTCTTGATGATGATGATGACAATGATGATAACGATGATGGTGATGATAATGATGATGGTGGTGATGATGATGACAATGATTATAATGATGATGGTGATGATGCTGGTGATGATGTTGATGACAATGATGGTTGTGGTGGTGATGATGACAATGGTGATAATGATGATGGTGGTGATGATGACAATGATGATAAGGATGATGGTGGTGATGATGACAATGATGATAATGATGATGGTGGCGAGGATGACAATGATGACAATGATGGTGGTGGTGATGATGACAATGGTGATAATGATGATGGTGGTGATGGTGATAACAATGATGATGGTGGTGATGACAATGATGATAATGATGATGGTGGTGGTGACGATGACAATGATGATGATGATGGTGATAATGATGGTGGTAATGATGACGATGATGATGATGGTATTGATGATGGTGGTGATGATAATGAAAATGATAATGATGATGGTGATAATGATGATGGTGGTGATGATGATAATGATGATGGTGGTGATGGTGATGACAATGATGATAGTGATGGTGGTGGTGATGGTGATGATGATGGTGGTGATGGTGATAATGATGGTGGTGGTGATGGTGATGACGATGATAATGATGATGACGATGATAATGATGGTGGTGATGGTGATAACAATGATGATGGTGGCGGTGATGATGGTGACAATGATGATGATGGCGATAATGATGATGGTACAAACACATGTGGGCAGGCACTCTGCTGAGTACTTTACACATATTTAATAACATACCTCAAGGGCAATAGAGTGCCAGAAACGCATCTCTTGACTTTGCTCAGAGATTTTCCCCAGGAGCCAAGGTAGGGCTGGGGGCTGGGAGCTAGGGCATCACGGGGGCTGTACAGCAGGGGCAAGGGCAACATTTACAAGTGGGAGGAGGCTGCCTTCACAGGAAAACATTAGCCTTCCTCCTCTCCTGTGCAGAGCACTGTGCCAGGGCCTAGGGAGAGTTGCCTAAGACACCTAAGGCCGGGAGAGCTCATACTGAGACCCTTTCAACAGTCTGAAAAGTGCAATGGTAACCATCTTCCAGATGCCGAGCACAGGAGAGGAGCACCTACCCAAGTGTGGTGTGTGTGTGTGTGTGTGTTGGGGCTAAGGAGAGACACTGTCAGGCAGGGCTTCCAACAGGAGGTGATGGCTGAGCCGAAATTTAAAGGATGAGCAGGAAATTGATGATGGGAGGAGCTGGGGGAACAGATTTACATGTCTGAATTCTCTTCTGAGCACCCACCATTCCACTCCATCCTCCTTTTCACTGGCTCTTCCTCCTCTACCTAGATTTTGAATATTTGTTTTTCCTTCTCTTCTCACTATTACATGCTCACCCTGGACCATTGCACCCACTCCCATCCTTTCTCTTTCCATTTCCCTCTGGAGATGTCCCTGCTGAGCTCCAGAGGAACACCTCCAACTAAGTGCCAAGCATCTCATCAAAACGTCTGCTGGGCTCCTCAGACTTTGTGTATTCCAAACTGAACTCTTGTCTTCCCCTCTGGAGCTGGAAATTTACCTGAAATTTACCACTCATCCAGTGAGGGAGTGGTTTTCTTGGAGGTGGACAGATCTGAGTGTACTTTCCACCATAATCTGTGGTATAAATTCCTATCAAATCTGGTCTTCATGATTAGCACCTATTTATGCCCCTCAGTTTACAGCAAAAATTATAAAGCAGCATGGGCTGTTTTCCAACTGAAACTAATTTAAAATAATTTACTTTTTGAAGAATTATAATGAGAATCCATAGTTATAGATAATTTTGATGAAAGCTACTCTCATGACCTAGTAAAAATGAAGAGACTGAACATATGGTTTGGAATAAATGTGATTCTCTAAAATGCAATCTGGATAATCACCGAATTATTATAATCATTCTGGGGCATGTTTTTATCTTTGTTGATCTGTTCCATCCACCGGGACTGTGGTCGTGTAATAATAACACAACAAGTTTAGAGGACTCTGATCTTTGGTTGCTTAGCAACCTGCAGCTTTGAAGAGAATAAAGGGTCCATGGCAAAATAATGCTGTTTGCAATTCAACAGTTATTTAAAAGTTTTAGAATTATTAAAACTGTTCTGTTTTAAATACAAGTATGCAAATGAATACTTCACAGGATCAGTTATCATTTTTATTTCTATCATACTGTGAATTTGTGGTTGGAGTCAATCACTGAATGGATGACCCAGATTTACTAATTTGAATAAAAACATGATGAGAACACTGTTTAACATGGCAGAGTTATTGTTCCTTCCATAGCAGGGCTTATAATGTTGCTGGGAAAATTAAATGGAAAATGCATTTTAGTTACAAAAGGTAAAAGGTGGTGCCCATCCTATAGTCCCTGCTTAGTAAATGCTAGCTGTCATCACCACTGTCACTATTATCATCACCAAAGAGGAATGGGTAAATGGGCCCGTGTAGAGAATTCAGCAAACGGCATGCAGCCCATAATAAGCATTCTTCCATTTCCATGGTTGCAAATGTAAAAGTCAGTCACCATGTTCCTCATTCATTCATTTTTCATTCATTCAACAATGGTCATTGAACAACTACAGATGACAGGTGCTATACCAGGCACAGGGCAAACAACTGGGAACATAGGCAGAATGCCTGTCACGGTGTAGACAGATAGCAAACAAGTAAACACATCACTGTGAGTCATGACAAGAACTGAGAAGGACGCAAGCAAGGGGCTAAGGTCAGCGTGAGGCATTGGAGGAGGGGCTCCTTCAGGAGGGGAGGCTTAGGGGGGCACTTGAAGGATGAGGGGGACCCACGCATGGGTAGACCCAAGAGAAGACGGAGCTTTCTGCAACACCACGTGCAAAGGGCCTGAGGCAGAAAAGAGCCCATGACATTTGTGCTGGGAGCCCCTCCCAGAACGGGACAGACACAGTGAGCTGGGGTAAAAGAGAGATTGGAGAGGGAGCTGGATTCATGTCCTCATGAAAATGATATTTTCATACTTTGCATGGCTCTCTCAAAGTCACATTTAATCAGGCAAAGACACCCACATTTTCACTCCCCACAGCATGGAGTGCCTGTTTGTGGGACAGTGTCACTGATTGTGTCACCACCACCGCACTACCGCCATCACCACCGCCACCACCACTGCCACCCAGGCAACCTGCACCCACGTTCTGAGCTAGCTTTCACCGTCATTACCATGGGAGTCCTGGGACGCTGCAGCACAGTGGCCTCTGAAATGGTCCAGGAAAAACACAGCTCTGGTCATCCTGACTTAGCCTGGGGGCTAGAGCAGGCAGAAATTCTAGAAATTCAAACAAGCCAACAGAGGCAAACCCTAGAGACTTCATGGGCTCACACCTCATCTTGATCCCAGCTCTCCCTCAGGGTGGCTCAGAGACCACCACACCCCACCTCTGACCTATCTAGCGGGAAGCCCCACCCAGACCTGTCCTCTCCTCCTGCTCCTCCATGTAGACATCCCTACTCAGCCTTCCTCCAGCACCCACTCAGCTCGAAAACAAATCCTGCTAATAGTGGAGTGACTGTTGATGGCTGAATGCCAACAGTCCAGACACAGACCTTCTGGGTGTCCTTAAAACCATAACCCAACACTTGGCTTTAATTGTAGAAATTCTCATCAAACCAAAGTTCCAGGGAAGAGGAGTCGTTTGTGGACTTACCATCAACACCCTTCAAATCATAACACAATGTGTACAAATGTGTACAAACTTCAAATAAAGCCAAAATCCCAAAATCTTTATATAACTTAAAGGTAAAGACCTGATTTTTTAATGTCACTCTGTCAAAGGATAGAGTATCTTTCTTTCCAATTTTATTTTATGCACCTTAACATAATTGTGATTATAGCACTGGTCAATTTTGTGTCTTCTTTTTTTTCTTTTCATATAATTTCATAAATGCAAGGCTGTCTTTAAAAACGTCTTTTGTAATGGCTAAGCTCTATCATTGAGCTATGCCACTATTTAAACATTATCCTATTAACTTGAAAACATTTAGGTGTTTCTTATTTTGGACTATTAAAAATAATGTTTTGATGACTATCTCTGTTTATAAAACTTTGTTCAGATTTCCAGCTTCTTTTTTTTTTTTTTTTTTTTTCCGAGACAGAGTCTCACTCTGTCACCCAGGCTGGAGGTGGCACAATCTCGGTTCACTGCAACCTCTGCCTCCCAGGTTTGAGCAATTCTGCTGCCTCAGCCTACGGGGTAGCTGGGACTACAGGCAACCACCACCACGGCCAGCTAATTTTTGTATTTTTAGTAGAGATAGGGTTTCATCATGTCGGCCAGGCTGGTCTTAAACTCGTCACCTCAAATGATCCACCCCAGCCTCCCAAAGTGCTGAGATTACAGGTGTAAGCCACAGCACCCAGCCCAAATTTCCAACTTCTTTCTAAGGAAAAGCTCCTAAAAGGGGTATTAAGAAATCAAAAGATTTAAGGTTCTTAATTCATGTTGTCTAATTGCTTTCCAGAAAAATGAACCAATTTTCATACCCACCATTGATAGAGGTACCCATTTCACTTCAAGTAGTAAATTGTTAATGAAATTTGAAATTACTTATCTGTCACAACATTTTACTATCTGTAGCTGCCAAATTTAGTCATAAGGCTAATAGAGTAATTTCACCCAATATTTACATAGCTGGCACTGCTTTGGGCCATACTGATATCCAGATGGATTCTCAGTCAACTCTACCTTAACTGTCATCATTTCATTTCTTTCTTTCTGTCCCCTTAATCTGGCTGGTAATTAAAGTTGGTCAGCCAGTGTTTGGCAAGTTTCAGTTGTAGCATAGAATCTATACCAATCCACTGCATGGCAAACCCACATCAACAAACAGGTTGGCTGGAAGCCTTTCATCTCTCATCAAACTGGATTAAGTAATAGTTTACCCTAACTACTTCACCAGGGTAGTACAATCTGGGTGTTAAGAGCTCCTCCTGTGACAGGATGCACCAAACAGACCTTCATGGAAAGGACTGGCCCACCCACAGGGACACAGTCAGTGCTAAGTCACCTTGAAACTCAAACTTCCCACAAGTAATTCATGGATGTCTACCCTGGCACTCAATCCTGCCTGTCGCAGACTCCTCTGTAGCAATCAACAGATGGGCCCATGGATTTGGGCAGCTTTGAATTTTTGCAGCCTCAGCAACATTAAGCAAGCCACATGCCTCCAATTTAATTACTGAAATTTATGGAGAGGAAAAGGAGATTCCCCAGCATCAACTTGAAGACTGAAATGCAGAAAAATCTGGGTTTGCATCAGCCAGATACATCCTTTGGAACCATCTTTGCGTCCCTGGGATCCCACGTCCGTGGTTTGTGGAAGATGCCACTAGATAGTGGGCTTGGTTTTTTTCAAGATCTTGGCCCTCTAGGCAGCAGGGTGAACTCTTCATGAAATACCATGTTTCTAACACTAGGACCTTTAATAGCACATATGAAGATTTAATCCATAAGACTGGTTCCTGGGAGACACAGAAAAGTATATGTCACCTGAGCACATATTTAAAATAAACTCTATTCACAATAGCAAAGACAGGGAATCACCTCAAATGCCCATCAACGATAGACTGGATAAAGAAAACGTGGTACAAATACACCATAGAATACTATGCAGCCACAAAAAAGAAATGAGATCACGTCTTTTGCAGGGACATGGATGGAGCTGGAAGCCATCATCCTGAGCAAGCTAGCACAGGAACAGAAAACCAAACACCACATGTTCTCACTTATTAGTGGGAGCTGAAAAATAAGAACATATGGAACCAGAGAGGGGAACAACGCACACTGGGGCCTGTCATGGAGTGGAGGTGGAGGAGGGAGAGGATCAGGAAAAATAGCTAATGCATGCTGGGCTTAATACCTAGGGGATTGGCTGATAGGTGCGGCAAACCACCATGGCACACATTTACCTATGTAACAAATCTGCACATCCTGCACATGTACCACAGAACTTAAAATTAAATGAACTCAATAATCCAAGTTTAATGCCCATACTTTTAGCCTATGGTACCCATAGTCCTGTTTCTCCACCCCGATGGCCACTCCCCTCCTTGGTCCTGGGTTAAAGGTGTCTTCTTGAATACAGGGAGTTAGCTGATTTCTCCCAAAGCCGCAGAGCAGGTGGCTTTGGTAGAGCCATGACTTCCTAATGATGCAAAAGTTTAGACATATTTCTCTTGTTAAAACTCATTTAAACATGCAAAGTTTAAAACCATTTTAAAATGTGTTTCTGCACACAATTTATTTTAGCCAAGAGAAAAGAAGTGAGATGAGAGCATTCACATCGGCATACTAGAAAGCACTGGAGATGTAACCTGGCAGGGCATCAAGTCAGAAAAAAATATGTTTAACTCAGATTGGATGAAAGGGAAATACCACCACCTACCAGTGTGAAAATCCCTTGGCGCTTCCTGCATTCTGAGAGTGTATCCACACACAGGCACATTCCCTTTAATCAGGCGGTGCTAGGGGAGCGGGGAGGGGCAGATACCACCAATGGCTCTCCCTGGCTGCAAGGAAAAAACATAAGCACTCCCACCCTTACAATCATCGTAGTCTTCAAAGCAATCTCTGAGAATGTGAAAGCCAGCCTTCCATCATAGAGCTGACATAGTTAAGTTTCAGAAAAGTTAGGTGGTGTGCCCAAGGTTTTGCTGTGAGCTATGACAGAGTCTGGCCTCTGGATGCCCCATCTAGAACGCTCTCTAGCATAGCAAGCTAGCATCCAAGGCTGGTACCACTCAAAAGTTCATTCTTCTGTTCAAATGCAGGATTCCTAAATGCAGCAACCTTTGGCAAGCAGAATTTGGGTAATTATATTGGAAGGCTGCAATTATTTCCCTTCTGTGGGTCACTGTAGTCTCAGAATATTCATGAGTAAATCTTCCAAATGATCAACCCTCGGTCGTTCTCTGGCATAGCTGCCCTTTATAACCACTTGGGGTTTCCTTTTGTTAATATTCTGCTCAGACACTACTCCCAAAGATTCTGATGTAATATGTATGAGTAGAGCCCAGGGATTTGCATTTTAAAAGCTCACCTAGAGGGTCTAATATGTGGCCTGGGTTGAGAACCACTCATGGAGGGAGGCAGACTTTTTTCTTCTTTTGCCTGCTATGTCTTTATAGGCAAAAGAAGGGAAAAAAAGCAAAAAATTAGAGATCAACTTCAGAGTCTCAAAGAATGACAAGATCTTTGCTCTTCTACAATCTGAGTAGCTTTGGAAAAGTGACTTAGCTTTCTTGGCCATGTTTTCACATCTACTTAGTAACAACAGTGCACAGAGAAAACGTCTAATTCACCTTGGTATGCCCAGTGCCAGGATCTGAATGGAACTAGTGTTTGATAGAACATTATTGTTGAATTGAGTGAAGTTGCTACACTGAATGCACCCAATCTCCCTTCCAGCTCCACCCCTCTGGGCTACTCATTCATTCACTCAACAAACGCTAATACTGAGTTATCAACTACATTCAGGCACTGTGTCAAGGGCTTATACCTGTGAGGGGGATAAAAAGATCTCTGCCCTTGTGGAGATTAAGTTCCAGCAGGAGACAGACAAACTGTAAATGATGAACCCAATGAAAAAGTAAGTTAGAAAGGAGGTAGAAAGTGACAAATATTATGGAAAAACAGGGCAGAGTAATGAGGTTGTAATCTTCATGTGTGTTTGTGTCTGTATGTATATAAGTTTGTAAATCTTGGAACTAATATTTTATTTCTGACTTCAATTTTGCTTATCACATTGCAACATTAAACATTATGCTATGGTGAAGTTCATTCTTATTACTGTCCATTTATTAAGAATAAATGCATTATTCATTCTTAATGCTGTGTCAGTAAAGCTACAAGACTTTTTTTTATTGTCAGTTTGAGTCTTTTGTTTCCTCTAAAGTTGGACCTGGTCATTCAGACCAATCATCCTGCTGAGAACAACTAAAAAGCTGGATAAGGATTGTTTAAAGTACTCTGAAGGGTGTCTAGCATCTGGGAAAGCTTTTTCTCAAGGAGTACCTGAATTTTCCAGAAGAGGTTGCTAAAATCCTGAGAAATTGAGAAGAGACAATAGTGGCTTCACTAAACTCTAAGCTCTAACTCCCTATAGTTAGATTTTATATTTTATGTAGTTTGATTATCTTTGTCTTCTAAGGAGTAGATTTGATTCCTTCATATTTACTTGCCAATATAACTGAGTTTATGTCTATCACATTGCAACTCTGGTTCACTCTTAATGGAAAACTATTATCCTTTGAGTGAGTCTCCAGCCCTAAAAGAGGGGAGATTTATCAGGCTCCTGTCTTCTGAGATCTGAGATTTATCAGAGCTTCCTGTTCAAAGATGGGAGACTAATAAATGTCCCCTTATTTAGGGTTGGAAATGCAAAGGACAATAGTTTTCCATTAAGAGTGAAGCAAAGCTGCAAAGTAATAGAAATACACTCAATTATATTGACAAGTAAATATAAAGGAACCAAATATTCTCATTAAAAGACAAACATTATGAAACTGCATAAAATACAAAATCTAACTGTAGGCTATTTGCAAAAGACACACTTTAAATATAAGGATACAAAAAGACAGAAAGCAAAACAATTGGTTAAAAAAAAAATACACTATGCAAACACTAACTTTAAAAACTTCCAGTAGTGGACGCATGACTGAGGTCTGATCAATCAGCAGAATCTAACACCTCAGCCACTAAGACTGGTTCAGAGATCCATGTGTGACCCAACTCAGTCCAACCAGAGCTAATCTCAGGACTTTCAAGCAACTGAAAATAAGTGCTCTCTGTTCCCCAAGGGTTGCTGGCAATATGAATAGTGTGAACCTGGAGCTGTCAGGAGTCACTATTCAGAATCTGAAAATGAGGCCAATACAAAGGAAAGTGGACCCGAGAAATGAAAAGATTCATGCCCAGGTGATATAACTTGAGCTCAGAGACACTACTGTGCTACTCTTTTCAGCCACATGAACCTTCAGACTGCCTTTGACGCTTAAGCCACTTGAATTGAGTCTTCTGTTGCTTGCAACCCAAACGGTCCTCACTAACACATACAACATGGAAGAACCCTGATGTGGCCTGGTCTTTAAACCTCTCTGGCCTTCATTGTTTTTCAGCTATAAGATGACAAAATTAGATATCACTTGATTGCTAAAGTTCTTGCAGGAGTGCTTAATGCATTCATATTTAAGATTCTATATGTCTACTTAATAAAAACCCAAACACAACATTGCATTTCTGGTCTATTCATACTCATTCAAACACAGATATCACACTCATCTTAAAATCAGTACTTCTATTGGCTTTCAGCTGTGGTTAACCAAATTACTGAATCTTATATCACAAGTGATTATGCAAGTCAATTATCATTTTTAAAAACTCATTTTATCTTTAGAGATTTCCTGTAAGTTAAACTATTACACTGTACTTTTAATGAGCAGTTATTTCTGAAAGCATTGGGCAAAAGCATTAAGCCATGCATAAAAATATTTCTGATCTAAATAAAAATGGTCTTATGGGTTCATCTTAAAACAACAGGCTGCACATCTAAGATGTCTTATTTGCCATAAAATAAAATGATGCAATGATTACAATTAATATTCCACCATTTCAATTCATTCCACATAGTTTTAAACAGAATGGAATGTATTTGAGAATTGTGATCAGCATCTTGTAAAAAGTATTTTTCTTATATGTTATAAGGACAAGCAGATAGCTGTTATAAGAAATAAATATATGTAATATGATACATGTATTTATATTTAATAATATAAAAAAAATAAGAAAGCCCTACATTTCTAGACAGGGGATTCCAATCTCAACGCACTGCTACATACCTTGGGCAAATCACCAAGAACCCCTGTGCATTCCAGTCTGATATGGTTTGGCTGTGCCCCCACCCAAATCTCATCTTGAATTGTAATTCCCATAATCCCCATTTGTCATGGGAGGGACCCAGTGGGAGGTAATTGAATCATGGGGACAGTTAACCCCATGCTGCTGTTCTCATGATAGTGAGTGACTTCTCATAAGATCTGATGGTTTTATAAGGGATTTTTCCCCCTTCTGCTCAGCACTTCTCCTTGATGCCACCACGTAAAGAAGTATGCATTTGCTTCCCCTTCTGCCATGATTGTAAGTTTCCCAAGTCCTCCCTAGCCCTGAAAAACTGTAAGGTTTAATTAATAAATTACCCAGTCTCAGGTATGTCTTTATTAGCAGTGTGAGAACAGACTAATATAGTAAATTGGTATTGCAGAGAGTGGGGTGCTTTCACCAAAAATGTGAAAGCAACTTTAGAACTGGCTAACAGGCAGAGGTTGGAACCATTTTGAGGGCTCAGAAGAAGATAGAAAAATGTGGAAAAGTTTGGAATTCCCTAGAGACTTGTTGAATGGCTTTGACCAGAATGCTGATAGTGATATGGACAATGAAGTCCAGGTTGAAGTGGTTTCAAAAGGAGATGGGGAACTTGTTGGGAACTGGAATAAAGGTCACTCTTGCTATGCAAAGAGAGTGGCAGTACTTTGCCCCTCCCCCAGAGATCTGTGGAACTTTGAACCTGAGAGAGATGATTTAGGGTATCTGGAGAAAGAAATTTATAAGGAGCAAAAGGTTCAAGAGGAAGCAGAGCATAAAGATTTGGAAAATTTGCAGCCTGATGGTGTGATAGAAAAGAAAAGCCCATTTTCTGGGGGTAAATTCAAGCCTTCTGCAGAAATTTGCATAAGTAACAAGGAGTCAAATGTTAATCACCAAAACAATAGGTAAAATGTCTCCAGGCCATGTCAAAGACTTTCACGACAGCACCTCCCGTCACAGGATTGAAGGCCTAGGAGGGAAAAATGGTTTTGTGGGCCAGGTCCAGGGCCACCCTGCTCTATGCAGCCTTGGGACATGGTGCCCTGTGTCCCAGCTGCTTCAGCTCCAGCCATGGCTAAAAGGGGCAGATGTACAGCTCAGGCCATTGGTTCAGAGGGTGCAAGCCCCAAGCTTTGGTGGCTTACATGTGTATATCCAGGCAGAAGTTTGCTGCAGGGGCAGAGCCCTCATGGAGAACCTCTGCTAGGGCAGTGCAGAAGGGAAATGTGGGCTCAGGGCTCCTGCACAGAGTCCCCAGTGGGGCTCTGCTTAGTGGAGCTGTGAGAAGAGGGCCACTGTCCTCCAGACCCCAGAATGGTAGACCCACTGACAGCTTGTACCATGTGGCTGGAAAAGCCACAGATACCCAATGCCAGCCTGTGAAAGCAGACAAGAGGGGGGATATACCCTGCAAAGCCACAGGGGCAGAGCTGTCCGAGGCCATGGAAGCCCACCTCTTGTATCAGTGTGACCTGGATGTGAGACCTAGAGTCAAAGGAGATCATTTTGGAACTTTAAAGTGTAATGATAGCCCTATTGGATTTCAGACTTGGATAGGACCTGCAGCCCCTCTGTTTTGGCCATTTTATCCCATTTGGAACAGGATTACTTACCCAATGTCTGTACCCCCATTGTACCTAGGAAGTAACTAACTTGCTTTTGATTTTACAGGCTCACAGGCAGAAGGGACTTGCCTTGTCTCAGATGAGACTTTGGACTTGGACTTTTGGGTTAAAGCTGAAATTAATTAAGATTTTGGAGGACTGTTGAAAGGCATGATTGTGTTTTGAATGTGAGGACATGAGATTTGGAAAGGGCCAGAGGTGGAATGATACAGTTTGACTGGGCCCCACCCAAATCTCATCTTAGATTGTAGTTCCCATAATCCCCACATGTTGTGGGAGGGGCCCCCATGCTGCTCTTTTCATGATAGTGAGTGGGTTCTCACGAGATCTGACGGTTTTATAAGGGGCTTTTCACCCTTTTGCTCCTTACTTCTCCTTGATGCCACCATGTGAAGAAGGACACGTTTGCTTCCCCTTTCACCATGACTGTAAGTTTCCTGAGGCCTCCCCAGCCATGCTGAACTGTGAGCCAATTAAACATCTTTTCTTTTTAAATTACCCAGTCTGAGGTATGTCTTTATTAGCAGCATGAGAATGGACTAATACACAGTCTCATCATCTATCAAGTAGGGGAAATGCCTCCTCCAAAGAAACATGAGAACTAAAACACATCATACAGGGAAAGGAACCTAGCATCTAGTAGCCTTTCATGTAAGTAACTGAACATTTGAAATGAATTTGAATGTCCATAAGAATATACTTATTATAAATCCCCACCCATGCCTGCCCTCACAGGATAGTCTTCAGTGTTTGGAATGTCTAGGCATAAATGCTCTGGTGGCCGGTGGAGAGAGCCCTGGGTGGAGAGTCAGCAAAGTCTAATCCTGACTCGGACATTCATCTCTCATTATCATTTTCTTCTGCAGAATTAATGAACTGGCCAATACAGTTTCTAGGATCTCTCCCCACTCTAAACATCTAGGAAATGCATTGCTGTAATCAGTACTCAGAAATGACCAGTGGAAGGGTGAGTTCCCCAAATCGCATTGAAAAACAAAGAA
Source organism: Cacajao melanocephalus (assembly GCA_963573385.1). Classification (NCBI taxonomy): domain Eukaryota; kingdom Metazoa; phylum Chordata; class Mammalia; order Primates; family Pitheciidae; genus Cacajao; species Cacajao melanocephalus. The sequence goes on from CAUYLG010044699.1 coordinate 32,565, forward strand.
CTCTACCTGTTTCCCAATAGTCCATAAAGCCAAACTCATTAGTGTCAAACGGTGAGTAGGGCAGGCCTGGAAGACCCCAAGTTCTAGGAATGGAGGATGGATGGTAAGCCGAGGGTCATGCTGAGCCCTTGACCTGAGGATGAAATTGTTTATGAGCTTCTCTGAGCCTCAAACTATCCAGAGTTGCCAGAACTGCTCCTTGATGGAGATGTGTTTCTTTGTTTGCTAGGGATGGGAGAGTTCTGTGCATTAGAAGACAAACTGAGCTGATAAAACACCCAGTTTGCACGTCTTTCTAAACCTCATTGCTAAACCTCACTGCCGAAATCCTAATCCCTGGGGCATTAACAAGGTTTGGGTTATGAAAACCAAGTCTCCCGGCAGTGGTTGCTAAGCAACAAGTGATCTACAGTCCTTTAGCCCTGCTTTGGTTCATCAAGCACAGGGGGTCCCACCCCCAACCCACTCAGATTTCTCATTTATACTGAGCTCATTAGAAAACCAGCAACATAATTGCTCTAGGTCAACCCACATAAGCTAGTTCCTTAATAAGCAAGTGGAATGGGATAGTATTACAACCCACAACGATTGATGGGGAGGCTCTATTTCCCTGTATGATGTATTGCATGTTCCTGAGGGGTGCCAGATCCTAGAGGAAGGGAACTGACCAAATACCAAAGACATTTCTCAAACCCTGTGCTGCTGTTTATAGTCTGGATGGCCTTGCATAATTATTTTTTCAACTTTCTGGTCTCAGTTTCCTCTTTGTGGAATGAAGCAACTGGACCAATGACATGTAGGGCCACTTATTTCCAGTGGCTCAAGTGCCTCAGCAAGTTCTCTGCTTCTCCCAAAGGAGCTCAGCAGACCACAGGAGTTAGCATGAGGCATGACTTACTAGAGTGGAGGGGCAGCATTCACGGCCTAGACTGAGTCAGAGAACAGAGCTTCCCAATTCACAGGCTTTCTTGGGATGGAGCCACAGGAGGCAGGGCCTTCCATAAAGACACCAGGGATTTGAGCCAGCAGAGTGTCCAGGGAGCTGGGACCTTAGACCAAGGCTGGAATGGAGCTTCTGGGATGCTATCACCCTGGTAACAATAGTAGCAAGAAGATATCAGTCTGGTACACAAGGAGAGGCTGCAAGTAACCATCCAGGGGGGATTCTGGGGCTCAGGTTGTGTAAGAAGATAATACAGATGGAAAACCATCTGGTAGCTCCTCAAAAAGTTAAATTTGGAATTACCATATAACCCAGTCCTAAGTATATACCATATAACCCAGTCCTAAGTATATACCCAAAAGAATTAAAGACTGAGACTCAAACACATACTTGTACAGGCACGTTCATAGCCGCACTATTTGCAATAGCCAAAGGGTGGAAACAACTCAAATTTCCATCAAGAGATGAATGGATAAACAAAATGTGGTATATATGTACAATGGAACAGTATTCAGCCATAAAAAAGCAATGAAGTGTGGATAAATCTCAAAAACATTATATTAAGTGAAAGATGCCAGACACAAAGGGACACATATTGGGTTATTCCATTTCTATGAAATATCAACAATAAGTAAATCCATGGAGATGGAACGCAGATTGGTAGTTGCCAGTGGCTGGGATGAGGGACGAATGGGAGACCACTTAATGGATATAGTGTTTCCTTTTGGGATGATAAACATGTTTTGGAACTAGATTATGAACATACTAAATGCCACCGAAATGTTCCCTTTAAAATGCTTACTTTCCTATTATGTGACTTTTACTTCAATAAAATGTTTCACGACAATACAGATTCCACAGATATACCTGGGATGGTTTATGATACAGAGAATCAGCAATATGGGATGATGAGAAACCACAGGATGTTCCAGACTCTTTACTGTTTATCTACTTCAATACAGACAAACTTCATTGATATCATTTTCTAAGCAGGAAGCGACTTTCTAATGACTGCGGTCAGAGGCCTAAGAATAGAATACGAGAACCCTCCAGGGAAGCATGCTTCTTCCCAGGTTTCTCATAGGAGTTTACACCAAGAGACAAGCAGCCCTTCATCAGAAGAACCTATGAAGGAAGCAGGTGCACAGGTGAGCCCTAACAAGAAATAAAGACTCCCTTTTCTGGGAAAGAAGACCTGCTTCCAACCAAAGAAGGAGTTTTCAAGGCATGCACGTAGAAGTGGAAGAGCAGGGCTGGGCACATCAGCTCATGCCTGTAATCCTAATGCTTTTGGAGGCCAAGGCAGGGGGACTGCTTGGAATCAGGAGTTCAAGACCAGCAACATAGAGGCAGCAGAGAGGCCTGGGCAACCTAGAAGGACCCCCATCTCTACAAAAATAAATAAACAAATTAGCCAGGTATGGTGGCCTGTGCCTGCAGTCCCAGGTACTCTGGAGATGAAGGTGGGAGGATCATTTGAGCTCAGGAGTTCAAGGCTGCGGTGAGCTGTGATTGCATCACTGCCACTACACTCCAGCCTGGGTGACAGAGGGAGACTCTGTCTCTGAAAGAAAACAGTACAAGAAAAAAAAAGTGGAAGGGCAAAGTGAGGCAAGGAGATCAACTGAATGGCCTCTGTCAACAGCCTTGTCCCCTGCTGGTCTCTGTCTCCTGGACAACATTCGCCAGTCAATCATTTTTCCAAATACAAAGGAGAAAGAAGGAAACAATCAAAAGCATACTCGCTTGCTACCAGGAAAGAGCTACATTAGGAGAAAAGCACTTGACTTCGCCTAAATTCCCGCAGGCTCTGCTTGCATTTATGTGCTCTTCTAAGCATATAAAACAGCTGTAGGGTCCATTGGAAGCAAGGGAAGCAAGAAAAACCTTGCATAAAATCGACTTGTGATTTTTAAAATGGTGTCAGCATCAGTTTTTGGCATCACGCTGTTAAGTTTGAACATAATGATTATTTTCCTTAGGAAACAAAAAGAAAGATGGCTTCCCTTTTAGTCAGTGTATAGCTCCAAAAATTCCACCCTGCCACCTCCTACTCTCTCTTGATAAAATTAAAAATAATAATAATAATAACATGGAATTTACTTCTGTCCAGCTAAAGGTTTATTTGGGGCCTCATAGAAATGCTAATATTCATTCTCATTTCTCTGTCTTTCTTATTATCTCTCTCGTTATTAGGCTCTTCTGCAGAAATAAAAGAATTCCCTTTTGCACAATCAAAAAAACCAATGACCAATTTTAAAGAGTAAAAATGAAGACAGAGGGTCACAAAAATCCCTGGTCAGGAGAAATGAGGCTGTTCTCAAGGAGAAAGGAGCTAAAAATACAATACGGAGAGTAAAGCATAAGGGAAATATGCATCTTGCTGAATATTAGGCCAAGCCTGGATGAAGAACATTGCTTGAAATCAGACCAATACACCATTAAGAACTTTTAGGAAAACAGTCTATTATCCAATAATGCCATTAAAATTAACTTTGTGATTTTAACAAAATACTAAGGCGTGCATGACAATTATTCAAAGTGTGCTGAATAGTTCTTTAAAAAAAGGAAATAAAGAATCTTGATAAAATAGTTGCAGGGTTCCAGCCTCAATAAAAAGTCAAGACAAATTAAAAATATTTAAATATGATTTAGAAAATTTATGCCAACAAACCTTCTTAAAATAGGCATAAATTAAAGTTATATTTAATTGTCCTTTTTTTTTTTTTTGAGACAGTCTCTTGCTCTGTCTCTCAGGCTGGAGTGCAATGGCACAATCTCAGCTCACTGCAACCTCCTCCTCCTGGGTTCAAGCGACTATCCCACCTCAGCCTCCCAAGTAGCTGGGACTACAGGTGTGCACCACCATACCCAGCTAATGTTTGTATTTTTAGTAGATACGGGGTCTTCCCATGTTGCCCAGGCTGATCTCGAACTCCTGGGCTCAAGCAATCCGTCCTACCCAACTTCCCAAAGTGCTCGGATTACAAGCATGGGTCATCACACCCAGCTTTAATTGTACATTCTAAAGAGAAAATAGAATCAACCTTATCAATACAAATTTTGGAGAAAATAGAATTTTTCAAAAGCAAATGCTTGGCTCAAATCTGCTAATTCTCAACATATCATACAGTATGATAACAGTATAAAGTATAGACTTCTAATTAAAATTTTATCAGCTTCCCCATTGATCAATTTGGCTAAATAAGAACCAAAAATTATAAGTTTCTAAAGAGCAGAACAATGAGCATAAGAGAAGTCAAACAAAAAATGAAACACAAAAGAGAAAAGAGATTTACAACACAAAGGACAAAGGGCTAATTTAATTTCCTTCATTAACAGGGAGCCATTACAAATCAATGGGGAAAAAAGTAGAACCCAAAAGAAAATTAGGCAAAAATAAGAACAGGCAATTCATAAAAAATATTTTCCCTCATTTATAATTTTTAAATTCAAAGAAAATATTTGCAAAATTGCATATCAAGTAAGGGATTTGAATCAGAAATATGGAAAAGCAACCACAGAATTCATTTGAATAGACACTTCATCAAAGAAGAGGCATGGATAGCAAATAGCACATGAAAAGATGTTGGACATCATTAATCATTATAAAAATGCAAATTAAAACCACAATGTGATGCCACTGCACACTTATCAGATTAGCTAAAACCTAAATCACCAATGATATACCAAGAACTGACAAGAATGCAAGCAACTGGAACCCTCATTTACTGCTGAGCTGATGGGAATGCAGTGTTACACTTCTTCTGGAAAACACTTTGGCAGCATCTTCTTAAGTTTAACACGCACTTACCACATGACCCAGCAATCCCAGGAAATCCGGTTATTTACTCAAGAGAAATGAAAACATATGTCCACTTAAAGACCTGTATGTGAACACGTACAGAAGCTTTATTCGTAAGCACCAAATACTGGAAACAAACCAAATGTCATGAATTAGTGAAAGAACAAATTGTAGTCTAGCCATACAATGGATACTATTCAGCAATAATAAGAAACAAACAATTGATAAATGAAACCACATGGATCAATTTCAAAAGCATTATGTTAAGTGGAAAAAGCACGCATATGACGTTCTAGAAAATACAAAAGTATAGTGATGGAAATCAGACCAGTGGCTGCCACGGACAGGCTGGGGAGAGGTTTACTACCAAGGAGCATAAGGAAATGTATAGGGGTGATTGTGGTGGATTTACATGCCTATATGTCAAAATGCATAGAAATGAATGCCAAGAAGAGTGAATTTTACTGTATGTAAATTATATCTTAATTTTAAAAATAGTCATAAAATGAAAAGAGTCTGGGAATCCCTTGTGGAAGAAGCAATAGAACTAGTCAATTGAAGCTAAAGATTTTGGTGTTATTTTCATTGTTCCTGTATTGCATTTTCCCTTCCTAAAGTTATATACCTAGGACACATTTAACTTTTCGTCCTATTCTAATACATTCTATTGTGCTTGAAAAATTAACCACAAGATTTTGCTTCAAATGACATATTGCAGAAATCTGACCTCAAGGCAGTGGGATACTAGGAGAGATGGTAATTCAGCATCCTCTGCTCAGCCCCCATCAGCCCATTGCTACAGACTGTGCATCAGCGTCTCATAGAAAAGAAGGACTAGATACTTTTCTTCTCTTGTGATTTCTTCCACCACAGGACGTCTTCCATAAAGGAGTTTTAATCTGCCTCCTAAACCCAAGATGTAATTACAAATGTTCCTTTACATCAACGACAAGGACCAGATAAGTACCAGCATTGAAATTCTAAAGGATCTGCTTGCTTTCAGGAACTGTGAACAAAAGATAGCAGACACATTTCTCTTTCCAAGTGCCTTTTTTTCAAGTACAGTGATTTCATTTCTCAAATCCTGTTTTTCAAAAGCCCTACAGCTTTTCTTTCCTCCTTAAGAAAGAAACACCTTGACGTGACACAAACCCAAAGCCTCCATACAAAAACTACAAGTGCCAGAACAGAACCGCAACCCTCGGGCTCTCTGGCTTCCTTTTCTCTATGGTGCTCGCTTTGAAAGTCACACACCATGGAGCAGTCTGAGGCACAGTAGTACAGCAAGAGCAATAACCCCACCCTTGAAGCCATCATGCCGGGGCTCAGATCTCCAGCTCTGTAGCCAAGCTATAGGACCCCAGGTAGGTTTCCTTAGCCGTAAGATGGGGACTCATATTCATTTCTTTCAAAATAGCAGATTGTGTTTATAGAGGGCGAGTTCTGTGCCAGAGACCTTACTAGTTATTCACTTTCATCTTTCCAACCATCCTATCAATGACTGAGGAAACGGGTTTTAGGAAAGCTAATAAGCCTGTAGGAACTCAGTCAAGATGTTCACGCAAACCCAAGACCCCTCCGGTGAGCATTCCTTTTCCCTGCCTCACGCACTTCCCTGGAAATAAAACTATAACTCTGGCCTCCAAGGTCAACATGTTGACCAAGGACTGATAGAAAAGGAAAAGTTCAGATCTGTCCAGGAAGACTCTAGAGATTTAAGCCATTTGAAGGCAATGGCTCTTATCTTTGTATCAGTCCCAGCGCCCTACCTAGAGCCTGGGGTAGAGGTAGCCATCAAGAAGGGATGGAAGAGAACAAGAGGAAAAGAGAGTAGGGAGAGGAGCCTTAGGCTAAGTCAAATAAATAAAAATGAGAAAATAGACTCTTTCCATCAATGTTTATGGAAATATTTAGGAGAGGGTCAGCCAACTTCTTCCTTTATCAAGGGCCACATAATAAACATTTTTGAGCCAGGCGCAGTGGCTCATGTCTGTAATTCCAGCACATTACATTGGGAGGCCGAGATGGGTGGACAACTTGAGCCCAGGAATTCAAGACTAGCCTGGCCAACATGGCGAAACCCCATCTCTAGTAAAAATACACACAAAAAATTAGTCGAATATGGTGGCATGCAACTGTAACTTCAGCTACTCAGGAGGCTGAGGCAAGAGAATCGCTGGGAGGTGGAGGCTGCAGTGAGCCAAGATTGCACCACTGTACTCCAGCCTGGGTGACAGAGCAAGACTTCCAATAAATAAATAAATATTTTTGGCTTTGTGAGCCATGTCATCTCTTGAAACTCCTCCCCTTTGCCACTGGGACATGTAAGCAGCCACAGACGAGACTTACACAAACGTGTGTGGCTGTGCTCAATACAACCTTATCCCTGGACACTGAAATGTTTAGGTTTCATACAATTTTCATGCAATACAAGATTTTTTTAATATAGAGCCGAGGTTTCACTATATTGCCCAGGCTACTCTTGAACTCCTTGGCTCAAGGGATCCTCCCACCTTAGCCTCCCAAGGTGCTGGAATTGTAGGCATAAGCTACCACACCTAGCCCAGATATTAGTTTGATTTTTTTTGACCACTTAAAAACGTTAAAATCATTCTTAGCTGGTAGAAAGAATGAGGATGAGGACTATCCTTTCACTACCCTCGATTTTGTTCATCAGAAAAGGTTTTTGTTTGTTTCTTTGCTGAGACAGAGTCTTGCTCTGTCACCCAGGCTAGACTGCAGTGACGCAACCTCGGCTCACTGCAACCTCCACCTCCAGGATTCAAGTGATTCTCCTGCCTCAGCCTCCCAAGTACCTGAGACTACAGGCATGTGCCACCATGCCTGGCTAATATATGTGTTTTTTTTGTATTTTTAGTAGAGATGTGGTTTCACCATGTTGTCCAGGCTGGTCTCGGTCTCAAACTCCTGACCTTGGGTGATCCATCTGCCTCAGTCTCCCGAAGTACTGGGACTACAGGTATGAGCCACAGCACCTGGCCACATAAAAGTATTTTTAAAAGAAAGCTTTATTCGAAATATTAAAAGCCAGGGCTACTGCAAAGGATTTATTGAAAAATATTCTGCACTTCCCAGAACAGACCTGGCAAAGGGGAAAAGATTAAACAGATTAAATGTCTCCACAGGCTTTCCTCTCCTAAACAGCCCCTCCTCACATTTCCTGGATCTGCCCCACAAGGCCCAGTGCTCTCCTGGTGCCCCACAGCTGCACCCCACTAAAACCTGTCATTTATTCAGCAGTATTATGTAGAGCCTACTGTATGTAGCCCCAGTGCTGGGTTCCCATGCAACTAGGGGAGGAGGGAGCAGAGATTCTGAGAGTGCTTCCTCTTAAACACAACTGCTCTGAGATGCACATCGTGATTATTGACTGAGGATAGGTGAGTGTGCTCAAATAAAAAACGAGTAGTGATTCCCTAATAGTCTAGACTGCCAGCTCATGTTCTTCACTGTTCTCTTATTGTTCTTTGTACTCACTGAGTGAAGAGAACAGAGGAGGAATTAACAGAAGTGAGCACCTTTTATCCAGTGTCTCTCTGATGGGCCAGGCACTGGGCTAGACACTTTTTTTTTTTTTTTTTTTGAAAAAGAGTCTCGCTCTGTCACTAGGCTGGAGTGCAGTGGCTCGATCTCAGCTCACTGCAATCTCCACCTCCCGAGTTAAAGCAATTCTCCTGCCTCAGCCTCCCGAGTAGCTGGGACTATAGGCACATGCCACCACACTCACCTAATTGTATTTTTTAGTAGAGACAGGGTTACACCATGTTGGCCAGGATGATCTCAATCTCTTGACCTCGTGATCCACCTGCCTTGGCCTCCCAAAGTGCTGGACTAGACACTTCTAAGCCACAGCAAGCTTCAAGGCTGGCATCAGGATCCCATTTTCACAGATGATAAAACCTAGCCTCAGAGAAAGGAGTCACTTACCCCAGGACACCCAGAGCCAGATACTAACCCAGGTCTGACTCCCACGCTTGGACTCTTTCCATTCTAAGTTCACTTTGAGATGCAAAATCTATACCATTTGAGGAAGGTGTGAACCAGGAGTTTCCAGGCTGTGAACCTGGCTGCCCCTCAGGTAGGAGTAACCAAGAGCAAGTCCAACTGTCATTTTTCTCTGCCTCATGCTATATGCTGAGAAGGCTACAAAGGGAGATGTTAAGAGTCAAGCAGGAGCTTCTTAACCCGAGTCATACAGTAGAATCACCTGGGGAGCATTTAAAAATGAGCAGTGCCGGGCCCCACCCTAAGCTAAGTAAGTCAGAATCTGGGGAACAGGAGAACCATAGGACCCACTCATTTTTGTTCAAGCTCCCAGGTAGGTCTAATATACTGCCAGGGCTGAGCACTAATGTGGGGGAAGCAGAGGAAGGAGTAAATATAAAGAAATTTTGTCTGCAAAGCTTTCCCACGTTGTTGGGTTTTCTGTTTGGTGGGTTCAGAATTCTGCAGTCACTGCCTCTGGGTTAAGCAGCTCTGACCACAGCTGCCTACTGAATTGGTAAGGATATCTGAAAATACAACCCCAGCATTCAGCTTTCTGACTTAAATACCCTTCAATTTCAGACTAGGTTTTCCTTCTTGTTTGCTTCTTATCAAATGAGGACATAAACAAAACCATTTTGGATGGTGCCATGTCACATGAGAAGTTTAAGCAAAGAAGCTAAAGACAGGAATGCGTTTTCGTGAGGTGGCCAAGCTGAGAAGAGTGACACCTCCTAAGAATGCAGCAAGAATGCAATGCACGAAATAGGCAAATCATTCTGTTTTGATAACACCAAGACAACATCACATGTCCTTCTTTTCTTAAAATTCTTACAAAAATTTTGACAAGTTTTTTTCTTTCATTTCAAAAGAAAACTTCAAGTCACTGAGAATTTTCTAAGAAATCATTTATTTCAAAATAAAAAGTACACATTTATAAAAATTTTTAATACAATTAAATTTTCATTTTCAAAACAGGTCATAACAGAGTTCATCCTAGTAGAGAGATAAAGCTGTGTCTGTTCATTGAAGGAAGACAATCAAACACACTGAATAAACTAATATAATCATTTTATATGGGAAAAATACAATCATTTCTTTGTATATCTTTTACTTGTGCAACATGTTACCTTCTTTCAAAATATTGTAAACTTCATTCTTATATACTTCTTTATACTTATAGAAAGAACTTTACTAGGTTCTTATTTGTGAGTTACGTCATTTCTATAAAGAAAATAAGACAAGAATTATTAGTCCATTTTAGAGATATGAACATTGAGGTTCAAGGACGTTCAATAATTATCTCAAGGTCATAAGAAGTTCATAGAAAACAGAGAAAGAAGCAATGTTTCTTTACGTCTCAGCTACTATTCAACATTTTGTACATACAACAATGTGAGTCTGTGTGTGTGTGTGTGTGTGTGTGTGTGTGTAAGGTCCAGTAACAAAGACTGGTACAGTGCAAAGAACTAGAATTATTTGTTATTGTTTGTTAGCAAACCTCAATCAAAAGTTTCCTCTGAAGTTTCCTCTGAAGCAGACCATTGTTTCAAGTTAGCATGCTTAATCACAAGAGAGGGTTATAAAACCAGTTCAATAAATAAAATTAACTTGCATGAAAAGCAGCTACAAATGCCCCCTTTATATTCCAAGCGCAGAAATTAACACATTTTTATTATAATCCTGAAGGATAAGAACCTTAGGGAACATGTAACGAAAAACAGGTATCTGACTGCTTCACTATTAGGCAAAGAATTATTCCATAAAAATGAAATAAGCTTTACAAGCAAAGTAATACAAATTTAAATAGCCCCTACCTGTGATGGATAGCCCAATAGAAGGAGTTTCTGTACCACTCGCCAGAAAAGAAAAAATTGGCCCAGCCACTGCCACCTCTGATACCTGCTTGCTTCCCCAAATGAACCAGAACGAGCATGTGCAGCCTCAATTTCTAATCAGTTGAAGTTTTTACAAACCTACCAGAAACCTTTTTTTATGTAGTGTCCATTTGCTTGCCATTGTGGTAAAAATAACTCCAGCTAGGACCCAGAATTCCAACTCTAAGGTGAAGGTGCCTGGGTAGCATGTGGCATAAGGAGAATCTGCTGTGTCTTTGTCACCTCTGTGCCTTTTTATTCCAGCTGAGCACACTCATACAAGCTCAATTAGAGCAAGATGGACTCAGAAATCACTTCATCCCCTTTTTGCTGATAAAACTCAAGGAGGTTATAGCTCTTGCTCCCTATTGTAAATATGACAGGTCCAGGTCTGGATTTTCATCTAGGCACTCTTTAGATTCTACGTAGCCCTGTATCAACCAGCCTGGCTGGCTCAAATTCCAGTTCTCACACTTACTAGCAGTGCAACATTAGGACAGTCACTTCACTCTTCTGCACTTCATCTATAAAATGGGGGTGGGGACAGCACCCACCCAGCTCATAGTACATTGCAAGGATCAGCAAGTTATATCTGCAAAATCCCTGGAACAGTGCAGGCACGTGGCAAGTGCTTAAAAAGATGGTGAGCTATCATGATCATCACCATTATTATGTATCTACAAATTAGACTTCCATATACAGTTTTAAAATCAGCTGAATTTCTCATGATTTAAGATGTTTGCATGTGTTAGAGGACTTTCAGGGCGGTATCGAAATGTGACCTTGGATTAGTCACTCAGTGAAAATGAGCTTCATTTTCTACAGTTGACTAAGAGAGATGATGAGACTTGTTCCATCTAGTTAAGGTAATGAGCATTTGAAGTATGTGCAGAAAGTTTAAAAAGAAGGGGAAGAAGTGACATTTCTAGAAATGTCACAGGTGCCCACTGATTTACAGCACTTAATTAATGTAATCCTTCCCAGAACCTTAGTGTGAACATCCCACAGAGACAGGATGGACACCTACCCAAAATTCGGTTTGGACCCTGAGTCTGAAAATGACTCTCTCTCTCTCTCTCTCTCTCTCTCTCTCTCTCTATATATATATATATATATATATATATATACATATATATATATATATATATCTCAGAGAGATAGGATATAAAAAGGTTTACTGCTGACACAATAGGGCTTTCTGGGCAGAACAGGCAGCTTCCAAATGGGTTTAAATGGCTTCTGAGAACAGGCAAAGGAGACTGGCTTGTGGGTTTTACTGCACTTTGGGATTGGGGCTAGGGTAGCACAGAGCAGGGCTTTTCATGGTTTGAACCTCCCACCAGCACCAAAGGAGGGAATCCCTGGGCTTTCTTATCAGCTTGCTTGGATGTGGAGGAAAAGAGGAAAAGGAAGAGGTGAGCCTTTAAAGCTATCAGCCGCAATCAGACATGATGAAATGGAATCACTCTCTTCATGAGGAATCCTGTGAGATACGCCCCATTGTTAAAGATGAGGAAATAAGACCCAGCAGTGGTAACTTCAGCTTGACTTCAAACCCACACAACCCACCATTCCCAAATCCTGTGAGTTCCTGTCACTCAGGTGACACAAGAAGCACATCCTGGACCCCACTGATTTACCCGAACTCAATCAGCCAACCACAAAAAAGCTAAAGACGGCCTTCCTCCATTTTAATCCTAATTTTCTTAAAATTTCTCTACACACAAAAAGAAACTTCAAGGTTAGGGTCTAATGTTACCATTGCTAACATTGTCTTTGGAGGAAGAAGAGTGACGCTCACTCTGTTTAAAAGACCCTCTTCACACACAGGTAAAATTCCATTTCCAATTTATCCAGTTAGCACGAGGTTCTATTTCAGCAACCACATCGTCTGCGATGACTAAGATCCATTTTCCTTATCTGTAATTGAGTATGTGTAGTTCCTCTCTCCCTCTCTCCCCTCCCCTCCCAATCACCCAGGTTTAACTTCCCTTTGAAATTGTCTTTTGTGTTCTTTTCTGTTCTCATAAAAAAATGAGTCTCAAGTCTTACTGTGAGATCATGAATAATTAAATTAAAATCATCAGGAATCCATTTTTATGGATTATAAGGCCCTGAATCATCTCAGTAAGTTTTTCTGGGTAACCAAGTCCAATCAAATTCCAAGTTTACTAAGCTTTCCTATGAGGATTACAGTTACTTCAACGCTCTCTTCAATTTGCACGCCAGGGCATGCAGTATTGCTTCTACTCAGGTGAGCGATATTCACACAGCCAAGCCTACCTCCAATGCAAACTACAAAGGAAACCTGAATCGGTTTTGAACCAGTTGGTTCTGCAGTGTTATGTATTAGTTCATGACTGTTTTGAATGAATTATATTATACATCAAGTCACTACTTACGACAAATCAAAATATTTATGTTTCTCTGTTAGTCATCTTTAGGCAGCACTGAAGAGCTCTTTTTCTTGAATATATCTATTTTTAGAGCCACCAAAAAACATCTCAGTTGTGTTAAATTCCCAATGTCCAGTCTTTCTTCGCATGTAAATAGAGGTGCACTCTGACCTACCTCCTCCCATCCATTCCCACTAAACCCTAGGAGCAAATCAATTATTTCTTTCAAGGATAAAATTCAGATATATAAATATAACAACAGTTTGATGGACACACTCAGACAATTCATTTCTTCAGGAAAAGTCATATAAATCATCAATAAACACGGAAAATTAGCATGGGTCCATTCCCTGGTTTTTGATTTGCAGTTCTTTTCACTTTTGCAAAAGCAAGATTTTGTTCTAATGTTTAGAATGGCTCCAACAGGCATTTCCCCAAGAAGCTATCACGGGGAACCTACTCCTGATGCTCACATCACACAAATTCTTCCTCCTCCTCATCACCTCCCTTCAAGGAACTAAAGCTCATTGAAACCAGTAAACAAAGAGGAAGAGCCCAATGTTGAAAAGATAGAATCTGGTTGCTAATTTGCTATTAGAGGAAATAAAAAGTTTCTAGGTACATTAAAAAAAAAAAAAAACTGCCTGTCAAGGTCAAGCGTCTCAATCCCATTTACCTCTGTAAAAAAATGTAAAACCTGTCATATTGAAAGGGCAGCCTTTTTCCCCGGTTGAAAGAACCTATTTGAGCATTCTCAAAGTAACTCTCCAATCATTGTTATCAAATTTATATGAAACAAACTCCTCCACCCTCAATGTAAAAAAGATAGTAGCTGATCCCAAATATCTTCCATATTCATGTGGTTTAATGTAATCATTTCAGATAAATTCATCATTTGCCCTACCCTGCAACAGAGGTTTGGGGATTTTCTACCTGTACACACAGTTCTACCAAATTGCCTACTGAAATTGTCGGTGTTAGTAGGTTTCACCGAGCTTTAACGTACTTATAAAAGCCCCAGATATTATTTTCTCATAAATTCTCTTGGAAACCCCAAATTCACGGGCGGCTGCTGGCTACGTCCCATCGTCCCATCCCTCGCACCGCCCCACACTTTCTGGCGGCTTCCCGGTGCCCTGCTCACGCCCCGGCTGCCAGCCCCGAGCGTGCGCCTCAGGAGCGTCCGGCAGGAAGGGCGGCCCCGCCAGCCCCACGCACAACGCCCTCGACTGTTCCAACACTGCTCGTAAGCTTGGAGAGTGCTGGTCGCAGGCCGAGGGGAGGCAGCTGCCCTCCTCGGCCTCTGGCTGCCTTGTCACAGCCCTCAAGGGCGGAGGAAGAGAAGGAAAGTGTCTGACCACCTGGACGGGGCCCACCATCCTTTGCCTCCCACACCGCACACCCTCGACACACACAGGGTCCCGCGGGACGGGGAGCGGGGACCACCTGGACATTGAACACCTCGCCGGGGACGCTCATAGCCGGCTCCACCGCGCCAGCGGATCCTGGCTTGGCCGGGCCGGGAAGGGCGCGCCAGTCGGTGGCCAACCCGAGCGTCGGGAGCACCGCGCGAGGAGTGCTGAGCCCCGAAGAGGCACACCCCGAGAGCCCGGCCGGCCCCGCCCGAGAAGCGGGGCGGGTAAGGGAGTCAGGGTCGGCCCGGGGGTCCGCGGCCACGCGGGCCAGGAGGCTGGATCAGTCACCTTCCCCAAGTGGTAAAGCCTGGGTCCGGCGTGCGGGAGCCCAGTGTCGGGCAGCGGCAGCAGGGCCGGCGGGAAGAGGCTGCAGGTGCCGGACCACCGCCCCGCTACGCGCCCGCCGCTTCCACTCACCTGGCAGTTGGCGCCGGAGATCCCGGTGGGGCAGGTGCAGCTGTAGCCGGGCTCGGCGGCTGGGGCCGGGTGCTGCGAGTCCGCCTCGGGTCGCGGGGTGCACACGCCCCCGTTCAGGCAGGGCTGCGCGGCGCACGGCCCGGGCGCGGACAGGGGCGCGGCGGGGACCGGGCTGGCCAGGGAGCTGCCACGGGGACCCGCGCAGAGCAGCAGCAGCAGCAGGGCCGACGCGGACAGCAGCTGCGCACCGGGCCCCTGGGTGCGGCGGGGCGGCATGGCCGGCCGGGAGGGCGCGGGAGCCGGGGCCGGGACGCGGTGACGGTGGCGAAGGCGGCGAGAGCGGCGAGAGCGGCGGCGGTGGCGGCTAGGGCTGCTTCGTGGGGCCGGGCGCCTCCTGCAGCTGCGGGATCCGCGGTTCCCCGGGCAACGGCGGGCGGGGCCTGCGGGGCGGGGCGGGGCGAGCGGGGGGCGGGGCGCCTGGCGGACCCGGCTCGGGAGCACCTGGGAGTGGGATCTCTCTCACCGCGGGGAGTTGGGGCGGGGGTTGCAGGAAGGCGACGCGGGACTGCAGCCCCCAGGAGTGGGCCGGAGTCACGGATGTGTCCAGAAGGAGCCCTTGGACCGGGAGCCAGGCGACGCTTGGGCAGGAAAGGGGCTGAAGAGGTCCACGCGTGCGGGAGGGGGACTTTCAGGGGCCTCCAGAGCGGGGAGCACCGGGTGCGCCCCCAGGCCAGAGCAGGGCAGGGCGCCCTAAGGGAGGGGCGGTGCCCTCGCAGCAGCCACCCGCGGCCTCTGGGGGCAGAATCTGGGAGACCGCCGCGGGGCCTGGCCTTGCCTCATCCCCCTGGGCTGCTCCCCTTCCCACAGCGCTTCTCCCGGCACCCCTAGCCCTCCCGCCCGGCCGCTGAACCCCGCGCCCGACGCTAGCTGGGCGACCGGGCTCACCTGGAAGAAACCTCGCGTCTGCCAGGCGGGCCCGGGGCCGTTGTCCTTGGTGCTGACCGAGCTGTCTCCTTGCCGGCCCTTTCCAGAGCGCGGGGCCTGCCGCGCCACTAAGGAATGTCTGGCTGCGCCGTATGAAGGCGGGAAGAGTTATCGGGGTCAGACTGTCCACCTCTGTCGTTGAACCTCACGGGGAAACTGAGGCCCAGAAAGGCTGGACTCGAACCCAGTGGGTCAATTTACTCCCAGCCCAAAACGCCAGAAAGAACAGTTCAGAAGGGCAGGTTGACAGAGGAGCTGCTAGCGGAAGGAATAGCTATAGGACTCTGTATAAAATCGCTGTGACCTACTTCGGGGGGCTCTTCTACGCGTCCTGGCGGGGCTGGCTGGTGCTGTGGCAGCCAAGAAGGCTGCACTCCACTGAATAAAGCGCAGCCAGCCTCGTCTCCTCCACCTGACCTTTCGCAATCTCTACTACCTATGGGTTCCCAGGTACCTGTTACCTTCGTTTTAAGGTGGCCAAATGAAAAAAGAAAATGTGATTCCCCTGAATTGACAATCTGGGCCAATTTTTCTTAGTGAACACAAAAATAGCTTGTTTTGTTTTTAAGAAAATAAAGTAAGTAAAGACTCCATGTGAACTTATGCTGTAGGTGTCACAGAAGCCAGGGGCTGCTAAAATCCTCCAGTGGAAATAGGAGGGGAACTGCACGGCCTCTCCCTGTCCTGTTCAAACGCAGAAGCAAATGTCACACTTTTCTGCTTTAGATGTCTAAAATGCATGTGGCCATTGCAGGAAATCACTGAACCCCAGACAGATCTGCAAGCCGAGAATTCAGACCTCCAAGTGGATACAAACAGTTATTACATTTTTCCTCACACCTGCTGTCTTTTAATTCAAGACCTTTTCCTTTTGTAAATTCTTAATTTTGTGCCACGCCAGCACCCTCTGCTGGTACTAATGTCATCAATCAGGTGGTTCTTCCACTTTCTGTGCATTCTTTCCTGAAACTAACTTCTCTTACCTTGAATCCTGAACTAGTAGATAGTGCTGTTCATTCTCTCCAGCAAGACGCACACACAAACGAAGCAAGACGAAGTGTAAAAAGGTTGTGAGTTAATTAAAATCACATTTCACTTCATTATACCTTTGCCTGAGCAACCCCTTTGTTTGTGTATTCCATATAACTTTGAAATATAGGAGAATTAAAAGTGGTTTTATTTTCTGAATGCTGGTTACTGCATGTTTCAGAGAATTTTATTTTCTTGAAGTAGTCTCTTAGTCTTTATTATTTAAAATACATATTATGGCAGAGGCAATACAATATCCTTTCATTTTTCTCCAGGCTAAAAAGGAAAATTGGGCCTGGTGCAATGGCTCACGCCTGTAATCCCAACACTTTGGGAGGCCCAGGTGGGTGGATCACAAGATCAGAAGATCAAGACCATCCTGGCTAACACGGTGAAACCCTGTCTCTACTGAAAACTACAAAAAATTTGCCAGGCGTGGTGGCATGCACCTGTAGTCCCAGCTACTTGGGAGGCTGAGGCAGGAGAATAGCTTGAACCAGGGAGGCGGAGATTACAGTGAGCTGAGATGAGGCCTCTGCACTCCAGCCTGGGTGACAGAGCAAGACTCCGTCTCAAAAATAAATAAATAAATAATAAATAAGACTAAATCTTCCAGCATCTTAGCTTGTCAGTGGAGCAACATGATTAATACTGGAAAAAAGCGTATTGACTTGCATGTCCTGGTCCCAAAACATCCATGTACTAAGTGTCATGCAAGTGTTACCTATTATTACTATTATCACTCTCAGAGAAATGGATCTTTTCTGTAGATTCTGAAAGCTGATCTGGTACTTCACTACAGTTTTTCAATCATCTACAAGATCCTCAAATCCTCAACTAAAAAGTCCAACTAACATATCACCCTGTCACATTAGCAAAAGTGATTAAAATAATATTGCCTCTATGTTTAAATGAAAGCCAAAAATCCAGGCTTTTGTTTTATATCATTCCCAATTCACAGAATATCAAATCTTCATCCTAACTCATCTCATTACCTTTTTTGATAGAGACCCTAATATTGACAAGTCAAAGGCAAAATATACCAATAATGTATCTTAATTTCAGCCAAAAACAAAAGTAATAGAATTTCTTGTAATCACTTTATGGAGAAAGTTCAGCTAAGTGGACTCAAAACTATTTAGCAACATGCCAGTCAGGGGTCACTACCAAGCTATAAGAATTTTGGGGGAAATACCATGGAGTTGAAACTTTGGGCAGCTAATAAAATTCATACCAGAATCAACATGTACACTTAATCAATAGGAATGCTGAGCTAAAATAAATGAAATGGCATATGACGTGAATGATAGTACATTTGACCTTACTACTACTTGCCAGTACTTCCACCTCTCGTCCCAGGAACTTCTTAGTTAAGACTTTACTTTCCTGCCCTCCTTAAAGTTAGATGTGGTCATATCATTTGCCATGGCCAATGAAATGTGCAAAAAAATAGTGTGCACCGCTTCCAGATGGAAACTTTTAAAATTCAGTGCATGTCCCACTGTGTTCTCTTCTCCTTAGCATGACAACTGGCAAGATTCCGAGAGGTAGAATGGGGGCTCCTTCAGCTTGTGTCCCTGAGAGAGGACAATGTGGTGAAGCAATGGAACCTCCAATGGACATATGATGTAAGAACTAAATCACTATACTTTTAAGCCACTTAGTCCCAACAATGTAAAATTACTCGAGGTCACATATTAGTAAGTGGCAGAGCGGGACTGATTATTCCCAATGAGCCAGGCAGCATGACTAGTGATCTCAGGTGTACTATTTCTGCCAGGTAGAAGGCTGGATCCTATTAGAAATTCTAAGGCTTCTGGATTTGGTGGAACGAAAAAAATTCAAAACAGTTTACAAGACACATTTCTTTTCATAGATCTAATTTAAAGTTACAACTCGATCGCATTATACCCATAGGGTATTATAAAAATGTTACAAACTAATGCAAATATAATTCTTTACTTTTTGCATTTTGTTACAAATGGAGAAAACCAACTTCCTAGGCCAGCACAAGTTCACAGATAGCCATTTAGGAAACACTGGCCTCAATGAGAACAAGACTCCTGATGAGGTTTTTATACTCTGTGTCCACCACAGCATCCTGTGAGAATACCAGCCTGGGTGCACCATGTCATCACTCACAGACTTAGAAACTTATATTTAGGCCAGGTGTGGTGGCTCACATCTGTAATCTCAGCACTTTGGGAGGCCAAGGTGGGCAGATCACCTGAGGTCGGGAGTCCAAGACCAGCCTGACCAACATGGAGATACCCCATCTCTACTAAAAATACAAAATTAGCCAGGTGTGGTGGCGCATGCCTGTAATCCCGGCTACTCAGGAGGCTGAGGCAGGAGAATCGCTTGAACCCGAGAGGCAGAGGTTTGCGGTGAGCCAAGATCGTGCCATTGCACTCCAGCCTGAGCAACAAGAGCAAAACTCCATCTCAAAAAAGAAAAAAGCAACTTATATTTAGAAGAGATTGCAAAGGTTACCAGGCTTGATTTCTCAGAATTTGAACTAAGATCCAAACTGAAATATTTACAAGGGTTGATAAATCACCTCCAGCTTACCTGGGATTTAGCACCCACCTTCTTTCCAAAAGCATCTAACTTTTCTGCAGTCATTGGCAAGATGGCGTCTATATTTCCCTCTGCACCTTCAATTGCCTGTAGGCAGTGACGTTATTACTGCTACCCCTTCCTACATTCCACATTCGGTTAACCTTTAAGGATACAAGAACACACTCCTCCTCTCTGCAGAAGGGCTGCTGGATTGAAGCTGGAGTCAGCTTGAGCAAAAATGTTGGCCACGTATAGAGAGAAGGGACACATTACCTGGTGACAACTTTCTACTATGAAGAACAGCACCAGCCTACTTTGGCCAGAACAGTTCTATCAGGACCCATGATAGCACTGGGCAGGTTATTCTCTTTGACCTTCAGAGGTCCTATAACATGGAGACAGAAACCTCAATTTTACAGAGCTCTAGGTAGCTCTATAAAATGAGATGATAGTGATGATGTGGAGTATTTACAGTGTACCAGACACTAATATGAGTATTTTTAATATATTATTTCATTTAATCATAATGCCAGCATGATGAGGTAGGAACTATGACTGGTGCCCCATTAAAGGACAAAATTGAGGTGAAATGAGCGGAAGTAAAATGTCTAAAGTCCCTCAGTTTGTTTGCAAGGGGCATGGCCAAGACTCAAACATAGGGAGGAGTCTGGCTTAGGAGCCATGCTTTGTTTGAATCTCTACTCTGTATCTGATATATGAATCTCCTACAGTTCAGAGTCTGACACTTAGTACATACTATGTATCCTACAATGTAAAGTCTGATACTTAGTAGATATTGCGCATAAGCTACAGAGACAAATATAGATCTACATATATAATATATGTACATATGTATCATAAATATAATGTATATATCATATGTGTGATGTGCATCATATATGTGTGATGTGTGTCATATATGTGACATATATTGTATATCTGTATGATCAGTAATATATGATATGTTGCAGAGTGCTTGCTTGTAATTAGTTTATTGTGGGGAGGCACTTGAGAGTTTTAGTTGTTTGCTCACTTGCTGTCTCTGCAAGGTAACTGCTACTCCTGACTTGTGAAGGTGTATGATGTGAAAAATGGATGGGACACTCCAAAGATCTTTTCTGAGGAGGAAGAGGATGCATTGAAGAAGCTAATAGCTGTCCAGGCTGAGTAGCTGCAGAACCAGAATGAGGCCCCAAGCCTCCAAATCACTAGTTCATGCTTTTTCCACCTTCCCATAGTACCTTTCCTCCACTTCCAATATTTCCTACAAAACAGTCCCTCAACCCAAAAAGGCAATACAAAAATATAAATACTAAGTACATGGGAGTTTTAAGTGTCTTTGAAGAATTGTCATGAAGAATAAATATGATTTGCATGCATTATAGCTACAAGCACTAGGTAATTATCTTATTCCTTTAATTAGTAGTATCTTTATTAAAATTCATCATTTAAGTGTTAGCATTTATATTCAGATTATTCTATTATCACTGAACAATTCCTAAATGCTCTTTGAGACAGGTTCACATTTACTTTCTCCCCTCTAGACTTGCTCTGATTTGAATTAAACCACTGTTCTAGCAGCTGTTTAAAACAGTTTTAATTTATTTTACATTATCACTGAAATATTGATTTGATCTAAGGTAGGTTTAAATGAGGTCTTGAATAAAAAGACAGCAAGGAAGTATATCTTCCCCATATGAATATTTTATAAAGCACTTGAGCTACCTCCAGGTGGAAATCAGGTATTTTCACATTGATTCCCGAGAACATGGAAATTATTTTAAACTAAATAACTGTTTTTAATTCCCTATACTGGAACATAGGATCCGGTATCCCCTCTCTCTATACGTGGCCAAGTTTTTCTTTCAAGCTTACTCCAACTTCAATCCAGCATCCAGTCCCACCCTCTGCAGGGAGGATGGGTATTTTCTTGTATTCTTAAAGGTTAACGGAATGTGGGAAGGGATAACAGGAATGACGTCACTGTCTACAGGCAACTGAAGGTGCAGAGGGAAATACAGAGACCATCTTGCCAATGGCTTGTGAAAACTTAGACGCTTTTGGAAAGAAGGTGGGTGCTAAATCCCAGGTAAGCTGGAGGTGATTTATCATATAATAAATCCACATAACTAATCTGCAAATAAGGAGATGCAATTTAAGTCCCCTTCTTTGCACCTGAATTCACTCTGGGATCTTAAAATAGAGTACTATAAAATAGCTCCAGTCTTTGGGTTTTCCAGACATAATATTTTAAGCTTTTATTTCCATATAGAAGGTGCTCGTGTTAATGGCTTTAAAAAATTATGGATTTATTCTCCCTCGTAAAAGAAGTCTGGAAGCTGTCGGTCAAGGGTTGATAACAGTGTTGATGACTCACTCAGCTATCAGCCAAGAAGCTTCCTGCCTCTACTGTAAATGAAGCCTGAAATATCCAAGCTACATTATCGCTAACTTGCCTATGGTGGGA
Organism: Cacajao melanocephalus; assembly: GCA_963573385.1. Classification (NCBI taxonomy): domain Eukaryota; kingdom Metazoa; phylum Chordata; class Mammalia; order Primates; family Pitheciidae; genus Cacajao; species Cacajao melanocephalus. The sequence goes on from CAUYLG010044699.1 coordinate 54,465, forward strand.
CATTTGTGGTTTTCTCCATCTGGTTAGTATCTCTCCTTCTTGGAGAACTGGGTCCCAGTTTTGCCATGGGGACACCAACTCTCAGCCCATGTGCTGCACGTGAAACTGACCCCACTGCCAGATCCAGGAGTAACCAAGTGACCTTGACCTGAGCATTCCCCTGGTGACAGAGTGTTCAAGATGGACATGTGATCCCAGTAACACACCACGGACACCAAATGCTCAACAGAGCTAACAGACACACACAAAAACAATTGATGCAGACGGGTGCAGTGGCTCACACCTGTAATCCCAACACTTTGGGAGGCCAAGGTAGGTGGATCACCTGAGGTCAGGAGTTCCACACCAGCCTGGCCAAAATGGTGAAACACTATCTCTACTAAAAATACAAAAAAAATTAGCCAGGCATCATAGCACCCTGTAATCCCAGTTATTTGGGAGGCTGAGCCAGGAGTATTGTTTGAACCCGGGAAGCAGTCATGTCAGTGAGCTGGCCAAGATTGCACCACTGCGTTCCAGCCTAGGTGACAGAGCAAGACTCCATCAAAATAAATAAATCAGCAAAACAGGCCTGGTGTGGTGGTTCATGCCTGTAATCCCAGCACTTTGGGAGGGTGAGGCAGGTGGATCAACTGAGGTCAGGAGTTCAAGACCAACCTGACCAACATGGCAAAACCCTGTCTCTACTGAAAATACAAAAATTAGCTGGGTGTTGTGGTGTGTGCTTGTAATCTCAGCTACTTGGGAGGCTGAGGTGGGAGAATCACTTGAACTCAGGAGGCAGAGGTTGCGGTAGGCCAATATCGCACCACTGTACTCCAGCGTGGGAGTCAGAGCAAGACTCCATCTCAAAAACTAAAAAAAGCAAAATAATCCAGCAAAGTATTTAAAAATTGATATATAATGACCAAGTAAGATTTATTTCCAGAACAAAAACATGATTATCAGAAAACCTATTTACCTGTATTAATAGATTTAAAAATAAAAATACTATGGCCTTCTTCATAAATGTTGAAGATGCATTCAATAAAATTCTGTATATATTCTTGACAAATAATAAAATGAAAAAAGATAACTACTACCTTATAATGCAACACATCTGTCTCAACCCAAAAGTCAGCATCATGCTTAATGAAAGAATATGAAAAGATAATCCCATCAAAGTTGATAATAAGATGAAACCATCATCATTATAATTTAATATTGTTCTTGAGATATTAACTCAAACCAGTATTCAAAAGCAAATTTATAAATATTTAATTGGAGAGGAAGTAAGATTATTATATGCCAACAATATATCTAGAGAATACAACTTCAAATATACTATAAACAATAAGAGAATTCCATAAGATATCAAAATAAATACACGGAACCAAAAACTCACATATATGCAAATAATAGCAGTTAATTGATGTGGGAGTGAGAGAATCTCACTTACATTAGAAACAAACAAAAAAATTTCTTAATAATTATAACAAGAATGTGAAATACCTATTGAAGAAAATTTTTAAATATAATCAAATGACACAAAATAAACTTGGACAAATATAAAGACATACCGTGAACTTGAATAGGAAGCGTTAACATCATAAAATATAAATGTCCCTAAGCTAATCTATACATTTAACATGATAAATATAATCACCAATGGAATTTGGTGAGGGAGAGTGTGGAATTGCACAAGCTGATTCTAAAGTTCACATGAAAAATAAGCAACCTAAGAAAGCCAAGAAACTCCTGAATGAGAAGGCAATGAGGTGGAACTAACCAATATTAAAACATAATATAAAACCACAATAATTAAAGTAGTGTGACACATTAAATAGACAAACTTATGGGACAGACTAGGGAGTCCAGAGATAGACCTAAATATTTGTAAGGATATGCTAAGAGCTGGATGGCTTGTTCAATAAGTCAGATAAGTGAGTCATCACTTGGACAAATAATAGTATTGAATCCATACCTCACAACTTATACCTCAATAAACTCCAAATGGACCAAAGATGTCAAAGTGACCCAAAAGAATGAAGCCATAAAAATTCAAGAATAAACCAAGGCAGAATATTTTTATAATCTTGGAGTGTGACACATCCAGAAGCCATTAAAAAAAGAAAGATCAAAACACTTGTCAATATAAAATTGAAGAATTTCACATGGCAAAAATCACCATTTGCTATATGAAAGCACCAAGAAAAATCTTGTGCACACTTTATCAAAATCAAAGGGCTAATTTCCCTACTACAGAGCTATCTTCCATAAAGCTATAAGAAAGATCATTGACAAACTTCAAAACTTTCTATCCCTTTCAGCATCACCTCCCAAAGTGCATTCCGAAGGACACTAGTTTCTTTAGATATTGGCCAACTTATTAGATAAATGCCTAGAAGTGATCATTTGTATTCTACACAGCAGGTATGTGCATTTGTAATTTTAAAAGACAGTGTCAGATTGCCCTCCTTAGACATTTTACCAATTCGCATTCTTGCCAGTTAATGTGTGGAAGTCCCTGTTCTCTCCATTATAAGGTTTCATCAAACTTTTTCATACTGGAAAATCTGATAGGTGAAAAAGTGTTGTATTAGTCTGTTTTCATATTGCTGTAAATAACTGCCTGAGACTGGATAATTTATAAAGGAAAGAGGTTTAATTGACTCATGGTTCAGCATGGCTGGGGAGCCCTCAGGAAACTTACATTCATGGCAGAAGGTGAAGGGGAATCAAAGCACCTTATTCACTATTGACAAGGTGGCAGGAAGAAATACCAAGCAAAAGAGGAAGAGCCCCTTATAAAACCATTAGATTACCACCCCCATGGTTCAGTGACCTCCTCCTGATCTCTCCCTTGACATGTACAAATTATAGGGATTATGAGGATTACAATTCAAGATGAGATTTGAGTGGTGAGACAAAGCCTAACGTATCTTAGTGTAGTTTTCAAACATATTTGTTTTTGGTTTTTTTGTTTGTTTGTTTTTCTTTTTCTTTTGAGACAGTCTCACTCTGTCACCCAGGCTGGAGTGCAATGGCATGATCTTGGGACACTGTACCCTCGACTTCCCAAGCTCAGGAGATCCTCCCATCTCAGCCTACCAAGTAGTTGGGACCACATGTCTCACAGGCGGATGCCACCACACCGAGCTAATTTTTTGTCTTTTTGGTAGCAAAGGGCTCTGTCACCCAGGCTGGAGTGCAGTGGCATGATCTTGGCTCACAGTACCCTTGACTTCTCAAGCTCAAGAGATCCTCCCACCTCAGCCTTCTAAGTAGCTGGGACCACACATCCCACAGGTGTGCACCAGTATGCCCAGCTAATTTTCTGTGTTTTAGGTAGAGACGGGATTTTGCCATGTTGCCCAGGTTGGTCTTGAACTCCTGAGCTCAAGAGATCTGCCCACCTCCGGCTCTCAAAGTGCTGGGATTACAGGCAAGAGCCACTGTGCCAGCCTAAAATATATTTCTTATCATGAGCTAAAATGAGTGTATTTTCATATGCTTCAGAGACATTTGCATTTCCTTTTTGTGGACTGATTGTTCTGAGAATGGAAACCATTTACCTTCACGCACAGCTTGTACCCGAGATGGGACCTATTCCTCACATAATCACACACACACAAAGCATCCTTTGCTGGAACATGATTTTATACCATGTCTCTTCTCCTTAGCATCACTTTACTACTCCAGCACACTCTTCCCAAGGCAAATATCTTGATTATTCATGATGGAAACCTCTGGAAAGACCCATCGACACTTTAACAAAACCACCAACACTTTTAGCCCTAAAACCTTTATCTCAAAATATTTGCCTTGCTCTTTCCACCAGTCCAAATCCTGTTTTCCTGATTCTTTTTTTATTTTTATTCTTATTTTTTTGAGACAAAGTCATGCTCTGTTTCCAGGCTGGAGTGCAGTGGCACAATCTTAGCTCACTGCAGCCTCCACCTTCTGGGTTCAAGTGATTCTCCTGCCTCAGCCTCCCGAGTAGCTGGGACTATAGGCACACTACCGTGCCCAGCTACTTTTTGTATTTTTAGTAGAGACAGGGTTTCACCATGTTAGCCAGGATGATCTTGATCTCTTGACCTCGTGATCTGCCTGTCTTGGCCTCCCAAAGTGCTGGGATTACAGGTGTGAGCCACCGTGCCTGGCCGTTTCCTGATTCTTATGCAATCTTCATCAAGCCCCTGCACTGACAGACCTGCCTTAAACCAAACTTCAGATTCCCAGTATAATCCAACTTTGCATTTTCCACTCCAAGACACTGCTAAAGTTTCATAGAGCAAAAAACTCAGTCTCCAGCAACTGCTGGTTTTTTCTGTTGTGTTGCTAGTTTCTTTCAAGTTGATCTGTAGGAGATAGTTCATGAAACGGAAATAAAACCAACCCAGCTTTCAGAGCAGGAGCAAGAACAGAGCTAGAAAGGAAGTGGGCTCCTGGACCAGGATTAGGTGGTGGGTTTGTTTTTTGTTTTTGGTTTTTTATTTTCTTGCAATGGGGAAGCTAGAGAATAATGTGACTGAATTGAGATTTTTTAAAGATCGTTGTGGCTCAATGTGGGTGAAGGAGGGAAGCAAGGGTGGGTAGCACAAATCCTGAAGGGATCAAATTTGGGAGGTGTTGGGGAGATGGAGGAAATGGGCCGTTCAGATGCACTGGCCATGGGGGATGACTGAGAGAAAGGAGTCCAAGACGACGCTGGGTTTGAATCCCAAACAACCAGGTAAATAAAGTTGCCAGTTCCTGAGATGGTGAGGAGTCCAGGAGGAACAGTGAGAGAGGGGAGGTGGTGTTTGTGGTGGAGGTAGAGAAGTGGTTGCGGCAGAGAAGTGGTTGCTTCAGTAGGAGGGTGGTGGAGTCTCCTGTCCAGGCAAAGGTGAGTGACAGCCTATGGGGCTGAGCAAAAGAAGAGGAAGGACTCACTAGAGACAAAAGTGATGCTGAAGATTAACGATGTTTCTAACTAGTCTATGTGCAGTCCTTCGGTAGCTATGTCTAATTATTTTAACAATAAAGACACCCAGATTGCTATTTTAAATCAACAAAGCTGGCCAGGCACGGTGGTTCACACCTGTAATCCCGGTACTTTGGGAGGCTGAGGCAGGTGGATCACTTGAGGTCAGAGATTTGAGACCAGCCTGGCCAATGTGGTTGAAACCCCATCTCTATTAAAAACACAAAAATTAGCTGGGTGTTGCGGCGCATGCCTGTGGTCCCAGCTACTTGGGAGGCTGAAGCATAAGAATTGCTTGAACCCTGGAGGCAGAGGTTGCAGTGAGCTGAGATCACGCCACTGCACTCCAGCCTGGGTGTCAGAGTGAGACTCTGTCTCAAATAAATAAATAATAAACAAAGTCATTTTATTTTATTTGGTACACATCGTACATTCCTACCACACATTTTCAAAAATAGTGCCACTGTTTGGACTCGTCCTTGCTCAGCAAACCTTGTGCTCCAATTTAAAGGACAGCATGTCTCTTCACATATTTTTATAAATCTTTTCAAAGACACTAATGAAATAAGAGCATACTCATTTTTTTAAAAATCTAGAAATTTGAGGCTTAATGGATTTCCAAATAAAATCAGGAACTCAGAAGACAGTCTGTGCACATTCTATTTTTGCTGACAATGCACAAGAGAAAGCAGCTTTATTTTATGGAATCTAATTAAATGACTACAAGGAAAAGCTAACGGGGTTGGTAATGGGCAGAAGTTTTTCCCTGTGAATACTGAGGGCTCCAGCTTTCTGGGACTGCCATGGCACTCAGCCCGGTGATTAACTGAAGTGTGGGACCCACGTCACCAGCAAACGTGATCACAGCATCATGTGACCCTTTGTGCGTCAGGGGGTAATGTGTAATCTGAGCAATGCTCAGAGAACGGGCTGTGAATAGTAAAGGGCATTCGTATAACAGTGAGCCGCACCTACTGCAGTCATTTATCTCAAGATTACGTCAATTTATTTAGATGCAGATGTCACAGACTGATTAAAAACTAGTCCACTGCACATATTCCATTTGCTGCTGAGATGAGAATTAATAGACACAAGCCAGATGACATCTATATAGGTGTGACACCTCATCAGGGGAGCAAAGCGCGTGCTCAGTCGTTTTTCTGAATGCACAAATTAGCCTAAGGTGAACTTGCCCCCTCTTCTACTGCAAATGCTCAAATGAATGCCCATGATTTCACCTCTTTTCACTACACTGCATTATTAAACTATCAGGATTTTGTAGCCTTGTCCTAGTTATCAACTATGATGACTTTTAGAACAAATATTTAAGGATGCTCTCCATGTCATCCATGGAGCAGAGAATAGATTTTGATTCCAGAAACAATTATAGGTTTTTGGATACTGAATCAGGCTTACATTCTGGGAATAAATCCCAAAGGACCATAGGTGGAACCAATTGCTTTGGAACTAGGAGAACTGGGCAGGGCTTAGGGATCAGTGTTGAGGACGTCATTAGCCCACAAGCTGCGGAGCCAGCAACTAAAAGTGAACCAGCAGAGAGCATCCAGGGACACAGTCCAACCAAGGAGTCAGCTCAAAGGCAGAGGGCCAAAGGCAGAATCCAGACACAGGGGATGAGTGGCAACCAGGCATTCCAGATGAGAATGGCAAAGGCCTCAGGGTGAGCTGTCCCTTACACAGCTCTATCACATTACTGAATGTTATGAAATCTGCACAAGCCAAGCACAGTGGCTCACGCCTCTAAGCCCAGCACTTTGGGAGGCCAAGGCGGGCAGATCGCTTGGGCTCAGGAGCTTGAGACAAGCCTGGGCAGCAAGCCTTACCAAAAACACACAAAAAAATTAGCCGGGTGTGGTGGCATGTGCCTGTAATTCCAGCTACTTAAGAGGCCAAGGTGGGAGGGTTGCTTGAGCCTGGGAGGCGAAGGTTGCATTGAGCCATGATTGCACTATTGCACTCCAGCCTGGGCAACAGAGTGAGACCTCGTTTCAAAATAAAAATGAAATCTGCATGGCATTTTACTTCTCTCTGGCAAAGCGATAGATAGAAAAGGCAAATGGCAGCAACTGGTGTAAAATGTGGGCCTTTGCTGGGCAGGAGAATGTTTTACCTATATTGTTAAAACAGACAATATAAAGTATTTGATGGCCATTCCAAAAGTATGAGTTGTCCTTGAGAAAGGATAACACATGAAAAATACATTTTTAAATAGTAATCTTTCTGATAAAAAAAAATGTGTATATCCACAAGTTTTCCATAGGAGTACCAAATTCTAGTTGCCAAATCAGAATTTAACTTCTAACGAATACAGTCAGTAACACATATTCATTAAAAGTAATAATTTCATCTTAGAAACTAACAGGAGGAACCAGGTGTGGTGGCTCACACTTGTAATCTCAACATTTTGAGAGGCTGAAGTAGGAGGATTGCTTGAGGCCAGGAGTTCGAGACCAGCCTGGGCAACATAGTGAGACCCCATGTCTACAAAATAAATTTTTTTTAATTAGCCAGCTGTAGTGGCACATGCCTGTAGTCCTAGATACTCAAGAAGCTGAGGTGGAAGGATCACTGGACCCCAAGAGTTTGAGGCTGCAGCGAGCCATGATTGCACCACTGTACTCCAGTCTGGACAACAGAGTGAGATCCTATCTCAAAATAAATAAATAGGCCAGGCGTGGTGGCTCACACCTGTAATCCCAGCACTTTGGGAGGCCAAGGCATGTGGATCACTTGAGGTCAGGGGTTCAAGACCAGCCTGGCCAACATGGTGAAATCCTGTCTCTACTAAAAATACAAAAATTAGCTGGGCATGGTGGCAGGCACCTGTCATCCTAGCTACTCAGGCGCCTGAGGGCAGGAGGCAAAGATTGCAGTGCATCTAGATCGTG
>CAUYLG010044700.1:0-25338 GCA_963573385.1 Cacajao melanocephalus
AACTGACACAAGAATAGAAAACCAAACACCACATGTTTTCACTCATAGGTGGGTGAGGAACAATGACAACACTTGGGCACAGGGAAGGGAACAAAACTCACAGGGCTAGGTGGGTGGTGGCGGGGAGCAGAGAGGGGACCATGGGGGCTGGGGTGCAGCGAGGATGGGGAGGAACAACACTGGCAGAAATGCCTGATGTAGGCGACAGGGGTGGGGATGGAGACAGCAAACCACCATGGCATGTATGTACCTATGCAACAATCCTGCAGGATGCAGGACGTGCACATCAAACCCATCAAAAAGTGGGCAAAGGATATGAACAGACGCTTTTCAAAAGAAGACATATATGAGGCCAACAAACATGTGAAAGATGCTCATAATCACTGGTCATTAGAGAAATGCAAATCAAAACCACATTGAGATCCCATCTCACACCAGTTAGAATGGTAATCATTAAAAAATCTGGAGACAACAGATGCTGGAGAGGATGTGGAGAAATAGGAACACTTTTACACTGTTGGTGGTAGTATAAATTAGTTCAACCTTTGTGGAAGCCAGTGTGGTGATTCCTCAAGGATCTGGAAATAGAAATTTCATTTGACCCAGCAATCCCATTACTGAGTATATATCCAAAGGATTATAAATCATTCTATTATAAAGACACGTGCACATGTATGTTCATTGTGGCACTGTTTACAATAGCACATACTTGGAACCAACCCAAATGCCCATCAATGATAAACTGGACAAGGAAAATGTGGCAAATATATACCATAGAATACTATGCAGCCATAAAAAATGATGAGTTTGTGTCCTTTGTTGGGACATGGGTGAATCTGGAAACCATCATTCTCAGCAAACTGACACAAGAACAGAAAATCAAACACCACATGTTCTCACTCATAGGAGGGTGTTGAACAATGAGAACACATGGACACAGGGAGGGGAGTGTCACACACTGGGGTCTGTTGTGGGAGGACTAGAGGAGGGACAGTTGGGGGTAGGGAGTTGGGGAGGGATAACATGGGGAGAAATGCCCGATATAGGTAATGGGGATGGAGGCAGCAAACCACATTCCCATTTACGTACCTATGCAACAACCCTGCTTGTTCTGCCCATGTACCCCAGAACCTAAAGTGCAGTAAAATATATTAAAAAAAAAAGAATTTTATTAGGTTCATTTCAAATGCCAGTACCACTTGCATGAACTACCGAGAATTAATTCATTACCATTTGATTTACTTATTCGCTCAATTATTTTCTTCATTTCAGAAATATTTAGTAAGCATTCACATATCAAACACATACAGTGGATACAAGTGCAAACACAAAAGTAAAGTTTCTGGACACATGCAAATTACATCCAAGAGGGGAGGCAAAAATAATAAACAGAAATGTCAGTTAATTATAGTCATGTAAAAATGAATAGAACTGGGTAAGTAATTTAAGAATGGGAGAGGCTAATGCATCAATTATACAGAGTAACAAAAGAAAACCTCTCAGATATGACATGTAATCAGAAAGCTGAAGAAAATGAGCGTGTGAGTTCTGTAGATACCGGGCAAAATGAGTGCTTCAGGCAAAGTGAGCAGCAAGTGCTAAAACACTGAAGGCAGGAATGTGTGTATTGTTTCAAAGAAATAAAAGTGCTAATGTGGCAGACTGCAATGAGAATGAGAGAAATCAGAATGTAATAAAGAATAAGTGGAACACCAGAAACAGATGTTGCAGGATTTGGAGGCCATGGTTTAGAGTATGCAATGTTTTAAATAGGGACCTCATGTTGTCAAGGTTTTTATATTAAAAGCGTTATTCCAGATACTGGATGGAGAATAGAAAGAGACTGGGCTTGCCAAATGTAGCATGAAGGCTGTTAGGAACCACGTATAGTGTCCTCATTTCTGAATAGACCATGACAAAGTCTATTTGTTTCAGTCTTAGGACTCTCTATTTCTCAGAGTCAAAATGATCAAAACATTTCCCATAAAATCCTGAATCAGGCATTGAAGGGTCAAAATTATTTTTTCAAGACTCGAAATCCAGATTTGTTCATAGATTACAAATAGCCTAAAAAGAAGGCTTTAAGGATCACTAGTCTATTGAATAACATGAAATTTACTTGTTTTAATTTTTTTTTAGGACCTGAATAAAAGGATTAAAAAAAACATTAAAGTAGAATCTGGTTAAGATTTTTATGTCTGTGTTATTCACCAATAATACCTTAATGAATATTTCTTCTATTTTAACTAGAATTTTCACTATGTAGCTAGTTCCTGGACCTCATGAAACAATTTTCACTTTCCCACTGATACCAATTACCCAAGCTAAAATCTATCTTCTGCCCTATGGTATTTCAAATATGGTGTAAATGATGAAAATGCAGGCAGCTGAAGTAATTGTCAATTCAATTGTAGTTAACGCTAGGCTGAATTGCCTAAATTTATCATCAACTCTAGAACATAGCCTTATTTAAATTTAATTTCTGCAGTTTTATGGTTTGCTGATATATTTAATTGCCCAGAAGTTGGCCAGTAGTAATAAATTAAGCAGCTGTGTTTTTTTGGTTCAGATCACCATATTAACAAAACTATAAGCTTATAAAATATATTGTCAGTTGTAGCAATTTAAATTATTATTCAGTTTACATGATTATTTGAAAAAATCAAACAGAAAAAACAATAGACTTTAAAAATTTTTTAAAGCAATATATAGCAAGATTCCTACTTAAGCTTAAAAGTAAGCAATGCCTATTATATTCAGAAAGTGTTCCTGATGAGGTTCATTGAAAGCAACTAATTTAAAAAGTACACATAGAATTCACTAACCACCTGCCTCTTTATGGTTGAAATAGCCACAGAGCAGTGAAATCCTATTACCATTTATCTGAAAATTAAAATGGTAGGTATGAAATATAAGTAAAGGAAAAATTGGCATATGAGGATGATATATCTAATCATTGCTGCATATTTTAATTTGCTTATTTTGTTAAGATTATAAAAATGTATTCTGTAGAATAAATTATCCATAAACGTATACTGGAACAATTGTTTAAGCTTTCCTTTGCATATACCAATTCAAAAAGCTCTCTTTAAACTCCTAAAACATAACACCATCCCCAAAGCTCTTGCAAACACATACATACAACTCAAACAAGGCAAAGGAAAATACAATGTATATACCATTTACCATTTTTTAAAATCTAAATCAAAGTCAACACCTGATATAAATGACTGTGAAAGAAATTTAACTGAGCTCATTTATTTAAAATGCTTTCAGGCTGGGCACATTGGCTCATGCCTGTAACCCCAACACATTGGGAGGCTAAGCTGAGAGGACTGATTGAATGTGGGAGTTTGCAACCAGCTTGGGCAACAGAGTGAGACCCAGTCTCTAAAAAAAATAATTAACTGGGCATGGTGGTGTACACCTATGGTCCTACCTACTCAGGAGGCTGAGGTGGAAGGATCCCTTGAGCCCAGGATTTCTAGGTTACAATGATCACTTCAATCTGGATGACAGTGTAAGATCCTATCTATTAAACAAAAAAAAGCTTTGAATTGAGTTAATATTTCTGAAATAGAATAAGGATCTCTCTCTCTCTCTCTCTTTCTCTGATGCACACACAAACACACACACATGCACACAATTTGTATTTGTACTAATGATGAAAGCATGCTTTCGTTATTTTTTTCTAATTTTAAAAAATTTCGTTTGCCTAAAATAACCATAAATGGAGTCAAAGGGAAATTACCATGTAGGAAAAAGTTCACTTTCAACTCAAGTCACAGCAAAGGCTTGTTTTAATATGGAAAGACAATGGTCATACATATTTTTAGAGTACGTGTAATATTTTGATACCAATATACAATGTGCAATAATTAAATCAGGGTAATTAGGATATTTGTCACCTCAAGCATTTATCTTTTCTTTGTGTTGGAAACCTTTCAATTCTTATTTTCTAGCTATTTTGAAACATACAAGAAGCACTAGGAATAGGCAGCATTCATGGTGATATTCTTTTCTTCCCCTGACCCTACACTCAGTTTAGCATAATAGTCTCTTAATATCAGACCTGTTTTCCTGTGTTGGTATATTATCCTTATCTCCAGCATAGGAATTTAACAGAATTTTTTTAGATCAGGCAAATACACACTACTGAACCAGTCAATTCATTCTTTCCAATAGTCTCAGTACATGCCAGACATACACTATTGGAGAACAACACTTTTTTCACCTTCCTGATAAGGCATTACTCCAGATCTTGATGTACCCTAACATATTCCTCCACATAGATTAGAGGTGGAGAGGGGCTAACATAATTAGAAATTCTAGGAGAAAACTCTTGGAGTAAGTATATCTTCCCCATCCTGTCTCCTATTCTTGAGAGAATTTGCTCAGAGAGCACCATATTCAGATCTACTCCTTGGAAGAGGAACTCTATGAGAGCAAGCACTGACCTAATTGGCAGTGTTTTGTGTGTAATTAGCTTCATTCTATATTTCAGTATAGGGACACAGTCTCCCTGCAGTTTATACGAATATTGCAATATCATAACTTCCAATAGCTTTTGCTGGACCTCTTGCTCTTTCTTATTAATGCATTCAGATAAAAATTGACTGAGTTCCCCTAAAGAATCAAATGCATAGCATCTCACCTCAAAAGAAGATAGGCATTGTTTTAAAATCTAAAGATAGTTCTCTTATAATATATAGCAGGGGTCCCCAACCCCCAGGCTATCCGTCCATGGCCTGTTAGGAACTGGGTTGCTCATCAGGAGGTGAATGATGAGTGAGCAAAAAACCTTCTTCTGTATTTACAGCCACTCCCCATTGCCTGCTTTACTACCTGAGCGCCACCTCTTGTCGGATCAGCTGCAGCATTAGATTCTCATAGAAGAGTGAACACTGTTGTGAATTGTGCCTGTGAGGAATCTAGGCTGCGTGCTCCTTATGAGAATGGAATGACTGATGACCTGTCACTGTCTCCCAGAACCCCCAGATGGGACCATCTAGTTGCAGGAAAACAAGGTCAGGGCTCCCACAGATTCTGCACTATGGTGAGTTGTATAATTATTTTATTATATATTATGATGTAATAATAATAGAAATAAAGTGCACAATAAATGTAATGTGCTTGAATCTTTCTGAAATCATCTCCCCTCACTGCCCCTCTACTTTCCTACCTAGCGCATGGAAAAATTGTCTTCCATGAAACCTGTCCCTGGTGCCAAAAAGATTGAGGACCACTGATGTACAGTATTAGTGCGATTGGTCTTTGGTCCTAAATTTTCATCCTTGCTTATTTCTTATATATATATTACAAAAAAAGGTCTACAGGAACTGTTTTGTCTGCTAAATTTTAATACCATCTTCCAACCAATAAAATATGTTTCTCATGGATATAAAATCTTCATGAGCTTTTACTCTCTTTAATTCTTTTAAAGTTTTTTTTTCAATTTATCAAAACAGACTATTAGTGTTAACTAAGTTAAATCAAATTTAAATTAATACAGACAGCTTAACACATGAATATATTCATATGCAAAACACATAGTCACATCAAATAGAGAAGCTAATATCAGAAGATTTTAGAGAAAGGAAATCACATCAAGTGCAATTTAACCTAATTGAGACTGATTTTAAATGACTTTTATTTCAAAGGTAGATTTAATCTTCTAATGACAGCTTTTTACTATCTTAACTTCAGAGCCCTTTGAATGGTTTTCATTTTCCTTTTTTCCCTTTTCATGTTGTTATTTTAATTCATGGGGTGAATAAATTTCTGTCTAGCAAAATTTCATTATCTTCTCCTTTGATTAAGGATCATTACAATTTGTAGCATTTTTTTATCTCTTTGAAAGAACTTTACTCTCTGTTGGTTTAATAAAATGCTAATATATGTTATAGGAGGGAAAGTATAAGTAAGGAGATTAGAACATGTTTTATTGTGGAGAAGAATGTTAGTTTACTTATTTTTTTTAAACCATGTATTAGAAATTTCTAAGGACAGAGAGTGCTCAGAATCACTTAATAATTCTTGAGGATTCAATAGCAGACATTTTGATTACATTTAACAGTATTTTATTTAACAACTTTTATTGAATGGCTGAGTGTGGCCAATGCTGAGTACACCATTGAGGGTATGTCCAACAGGGCACCTGTTCTGATTCTAACACACTTTAAAAAAAAAAAAAAGAAAGAAAGAAAAAATATTACCGTTAAGTACTGTAACTATTGTGACAGTAGTATAGGACAGCTTGACTTGAATTTGAAATATGTATTTAAAGAATCAGTGAATGAACTTTCAAATAAATTTATGTCTAAGGCAATTTCTTTAATATTAATATGATATATGTAGATAATGTATAAGAGTATTGGGCCCAAAGAAATATGAATTGATCACATAATAGTTCCTTCCATGGTGATAATACTTCATTTTTACTAACCATAGTAGTTTTATTTTCTGTAACTGTCTTATTCTTATATTTTACTCAATTTCTTCTTACTTCTCTTGCCTATCCCATATTGTTTTGCTAATGTTGTTAATGTACATTATTATATGTTGGTTAAAAGTGAGAGTCTGGACTTCAGAGCCACTGCCTGTATCAGAATCTCAGCTCTGCCCCATACAATCACTGTGACCTTGGACAAATTTCTTAACATGTCAATATGCTTCCGTTTCATTTCTAATATATGGTAAATAATGATGTCAATTACACAGGGGAGATGTAATGATAAAATAAATTGCTAGAGCACACAAAACAAACTTGCACATAGTAAGCTCTTTATAAGTGCTAATGTATCATTATATATTAGGTCCTAATTTTAGTGTAAATCTATCATTAACAGCTGTCCAAAAACTATCAAGGATTGTTTGTATATTTCAGCAACTCCCGTATTGTGAATCTCATTTTCCCAAATTGAAAATATTTTCTAATGGAAAATATTTTGAGAAATTTTGAGAAAAATATTTCCAGCTACCTTTTCCACTAGCTTGCAGAGATCTGATTTAGGTTCTGCCAATTTCATGTACCTGCATGAAACTGTGACTCATAAGTAAGCCATGTCATCAAACCAGCAGGAATAGGGAACCCATATTGCTGGAGCCCATAGTAGCTAAGCAGTGAATTTATGAGATGAGCAATAATGGTATTTCTTTCTTGTGACTGAAGCAGTGAGATCCACAGCATTAGTTGCTTAACCACCTAGTCCTGTGATGTGGTCTGAGAGTTGTTCCTGGAAGCTTATTAATATCTTAATGAATCCTCCTGTTTAAACTTGTGAGTGTGTGCCAGGCATGGTGGCTCACGCCTGTAATCCCAGCACTTTGAGAGGCCAAGGAGGGCTGATCACTTGACGTCAGGAGTTAGAGACCAGCCTGGCCAACATGGTGAAACCCCATCTCTACTAGAAATACAAAAATTGACTAGGCCTGGTGGCACACTCCTGTAATTCAAGCTACTCAGGAGGCTGAGGTAGGAGAATCTCTTGAACCCAGGAGGCGGAGTTTGCAGTGAGCCGAGATCATGTCACTACACTCCAGCCTGGGCGACATCATGTGACTCTGTCTCAAAATAAATAAATAAAAACTTGTGAGAGTAGAGTCTATTGATTTATAGTGGGAAGAATGACTAATATAGTAATTTACTTTAGCAGTGGTTTCAGGGATCTAGCACTTTAAGGAAAAAAAAGGTTTTGGGGAGGAGTATTTGAAATTGATCAACTCATCTAATTGAATTTGAAGTCAGTAAAGAATTCATTAGCATTAGAGAAAGGTTGTTGGTATTCCATGGCACATACTGAAAAAATAGACATCTCTGTGGTCACCTGGAATGAAGTGCAAATTAATTAAAATAAACTTTGAGGAATTTGGTGATTACTATTTACACCATTTTAATAGGTATCAAAAAACTCTAGGGTTAATGGGTAGACTATTGTAGCTGTGTAGGAGAGTTTTAAAATTATTTAACAGTTCAAAGTTTTAAATTATTACACCAACCATTATCAGATAGCCAAAGGTTTTTATGATATGCTTAGAATTATTTTTCTATCATTCAGCAACAGGACTGTTTAGCAACACAGAACCTGATGTCATTATTGTATTGCAACATATGCAGAATCTGCAGCTGTTTTAGGTCTCTTTTTTCATGTGCTTATTCATTCGATAGATATTTATATCCAACTGCATGAAAGGCACTAGTACAAATACTATGTTACGGAAATAAAAAAAATAGATAAATCATCTGCCTTCAAAGATATTACATTCTATATGTGGAGGGTAGGAATAAGTAGAAAATTAACATCTGTGCTTATAGGAAAGGAAAACTGAAGCGAAGCTAAATAAACTGGATAAAGATGGGATAATGTTTCACTGAAAATGACTGGGGAACACCCACACTCCCCTCCTAAAGCAGGCACCAAGTTGAGATTAAATGAATAGGGGACTTATTCGGAGAAATGCCTGTGAAGGATAAACAGGCAGAGTCCGAGAAGGTGGAGAGTTTTGAGATCACCTATGAAGGGCATGACCAAGTAAGAAAATTAAATAGGGAGAATCTTACACCACAATGCAATTCTTTAAAATTTTCATACAGGCAGACAAGGAATCCTTGATCCAAAGTTGCCTGTTTAAGGAGTTTTTTGTTCTTCAGGGGTGGACCAGCCTTTCTACCCCCACCCACAGGAAACTTAGCCTTGACCCAAATAAAGTAATGGAATCAGTTGGGACCATCAATTATGCTTCCCAGAGGAGAAAATTGAGCATAATATTTTCATGTCCCTTTGGTAAGATAGAGCAGAAAGCTGAAAGGAGTTAGGAATGAAGCCATGCAGCAAACTGAAGGAAGAGCATTCTACATAGAGAAAACTAAGAGCACAAAGTTGCTGAGAAGGAAATATGTCTGGCATGAAATGTGTATCTGTAGCCTAGTGAGCGGAAGGTAAGGCATAAAAAATAAACTAGAGGGATAGCAGGGTCAGGATCATATCGGTAAAATAAAAGGGGAAGTTACTGTAAGGATTTTGATTTTTAATGAAGATGGAAAAACTCTGTAGATCATTAAGAATAAGAATGATGTTTGAAATTATCTAAATTTTGTTTGATCATTCTTGCTCTCCTGTAAAATGCACTCTATAAAGAGACATGGTTGTAAAAAATTAGATAGGATTCTATTGCAATTTCCATGGGAGAGATAATGATGTTTGCTTGTTTTTGATGAGGGTGTCTGCCACAAAGACAATGAGAAACGGTCAGATTCTGAACACATTTTAACGCAGAGCTGACAAGGGATGCTAGAGAAAAAAAAGAGTGACAGATACGTTCAAATTCAGGGATTTGAATAGGGCGGTGTCAGATGACAAATTTCAGTGAAGGCTTTGGGAGGATTGAGATAATTACAAGTTCCCTGAACCTTCATATCATAGTAAGTCACGCCACGAAATAGAAATAGCCTCTCTTTGTCTGGTGAGTCTTAATTATATATTCCTGTTCCTGGCTTGATTATAGATTCTGCAGTAGTGTCATATATGAAAGTGACAAAGATAAGATAGATACCTTGTAGGAGGAAATTAAATTTATATGGGAGGTAGTTCAAGAAAACGTGAATGATAGAGCAGATGGAGTGAGCTAGAGAGGGAGGCCAAGATTGTTTAAAGAGGCGGATTGCTGAGGTCACTGTCATGAGCAATGTGGATGTGGATCCACCAGAATTTGAGACATGTACAGAATGGCTCCCAGAACTGCCCATTTGAAGGGTAGGACGCTAGGGAATTTATGTGCAGACTTCCATTATTTATTGTTTGAGAAAGGGTGGATAAAAATAGTAGAAGTTGAAGTGAGAGAGGTAAGAAGAAGAGGAAATGTCACAAAGAACCTCTTAGGTCATTGTAAAGACTTTCATGTTTATTCTTTGTAAAATAAAAATGAATCACAAAATTTTAATTAGAAGAGTGATTAATATTTTTAAATAGGACAATTATAGCTGCTCTATCATTCTAGTGGTTCGAGGAGACCAGTTTTTATATATTTTTGTTTCTCAGATTTCTACCAACCATTGTGTGTCTTTGTGGATTATTGCCTTTTAATGTTCACAAAAAAATAAGAAATGAATGACTATGGTTACAAGGAATATTAGTTTTCTTTACAAAAAAAAGTGTACTGTATATCATTTTTGTAAAAATTTAAAACTATAAAACAATAGTTTGTATTTGTAAAAGCCTAAACATGTAATATGGATGGAAGTAATTCAAAGCAAATTTGTGATAATGGTTACTTCTTGGTAGAGAAGGAAAAAGGATTCCTGTTTTATATTAACTTGTCATGTTTTATTTTATTTTACCTTTTGCAGAAAAATTTTGGAAGAAAATATAGCCAAATGTTGACAATTTGAAACCCAGGGTGGTGTTGAAGTAGTTTGCTTTTGCTGTATAACAAGCCACTCTAAAACATCTTTGCTCAAAACATGCCATTTTTAAGGTCTTAATATTGTCGATGAAAATATGAGCTCACTTTAACTGATTGTTTTCTCTGTTAAAATTCTCCTGGGATTACTCATGCCTGCAGTCCACTGCCAGGTTTTCCTGAGGCTGATTACTATGAGAAGGCCACATCTTGGGCAACCTTGTCTTGCAGGAGCCTAGACCAGGTTGTTCACAAAGTGGAAGGAGAACTTCAAAAGCCACAAGATGTAAATCTTAATGCAACACTTTTTAAGCGACTGCTTACATAAGAGTGCCTAAAGAGACTTTGGCCAAAGCAAGTCACGTGGCTAATCCAGGTTCAAGTGGTGGATAAGTAGATTCCACCTGTTAATGAAAGGAACTTCACAGTATTGAGGTCCTAGTACTCCTGGTCACAATTGTTCACATTTCACTTCCAAAAAATATGTGCTCACTTCCACCCCAGAATCCTCAAAACCCTTTCTAAATTACACTATCACACTTGAAGTGTAGGATCCCATGGTCTATATTGATCTGTGTGCAGATGATGTTCCTCTAGCTGCTAGTAAAGCAAGTTATCTGTATTTGTCCCGCTAGAAATATACATTCCTAACATACAGTGGTGAGATAGGAACAACATAACTGCGGAGGAAGTAAGTGACAGACACAAAGCAGTCATTGGTTCATTGCTATGATGAAATTCTACTAGAAAAATGCTGTCAGGATCTCTTCTCTAAGGATAACATCTAGTTATCTTCCTGGAAGTGGTTCTCAGTTCACTATTCTCTACTGTATCATTACAGTGATTCCCTCATCCCTCCTCTTGTCTTCTCAGATCTTCACTTTACCCTTTAGACTCCAGGTTCCTCCTCTGAGATGTTCTCCCTCTTCTGTAAGAAAAACTGAGTCTATTTCTCGATCTGTTTCCTGTCCATTGAAAAGGGAAGGTACAGAGGCTTTTATGCAATTTTCTCAGTATCTTTATATCAATTTGGGTCTCATTTACTTATACAACTCTTTTAAAAAATTTGTGTGGGCTTTCTATGTGTCAGATAATAGACCACTTCATTTGATAAAAAGCCATATTCTTCCTTGTTTCCAGACAGTCTTTCTATATTTTGGACAAGTAAGGCCACTTAAACCCTTTAGAGATCTTAACTGAGGGTCTTAAGACTACACTCTCAGTTTGATCTGATGCCATAACCTCAATTTTATCATCATGAACCTGATGCTACATTTGTTTGGTAATGCTTTGGATTTCATTTCTAGGTTTTATGTATTTGAAGAATTTAACTTCGCTGAAGCAAAATGGTTTCATTTTCTAGCTCATTGTGGCTCATTTATATTCTCCCTAAATTCTTCTTGCAAAGGGAACCGTTCCTTCCTTAGCATCCTGACTAGCTTGGACTACAGGCATTCCACTGTGCCCAGCTAATTTTTAAAATATTTTTGTAGAGATTAAGATCTCAATATGTTGCCCAGGCTAGTCTTAAAATCCTAGACTCAATCCTCCTGCCTTGGCTTCTCAAAGTGCTACAATTATAGGTGTGAGCCACCATGCCCAACTTAGTCTCTATTTAAAGTTTTCATCTGTATTTTCAAGTTCCTTCAGTTTTTTTTTTTTATTTCTAGACACTCTGTTTGTTTTTTCTGTTTGGTTTTTAACATAAAATAATATATACATATACTTTAAAAACATATATATATATATATATATATATGCATAATCTGTCTCATCTTTCATATCCTGAATTGTTTTTCTGACTT
This sequence comes from Cacajao melanocephalus, assembly GCA_963573385.1. NCBI lineage: Eukaryota > Metazoa > Chordata > Mammalia > Primates > Pitheciidae > Cacajao > Cacajao melanocephalus. The sequence continues at coordinate 12,204 of CAUYLG010044700.1, forward strand.
CTACATGTTGTTTTTTAACTTTCTCTTGGATCTCAACTAACTTCCTTGCAATTCATATTTTTAATTATTTATCTGTCATTTTGGAATTTTCATTTTGGTTACTATGCATTGCTATTCTGTAGCAACAGTGTCATCCTTTAGGGTTGTCAAAACACTGTGATATTGTACAACTAGAGTTCTTACTCTGAGTCATTCTCATCTGGAGTTGGGGCCACTTCTTATTTTTGAATTTGTTTTCATTAGATGAGATTTTAAAATTTTCTATTCTTTTCTCCCTTGAGGGTGTGACTGTAATGTATGTTATTTATGATAGTTTGTCTTTGTTTGTGGATGTTTTCAGATGGTCAATGCTCTATATGAGTTCCTTGGCTTTAGGTAACTTTTGAATGGGGCTTCTCGAATGCTGATTGTTCTAGTAATCTATTGGGTGTGTGACCCAAGTCACTATCTTCTGCCAGGGATGGAAGGGCAGGGGTCTTAGGAAGCCTATCTGGCACCATGCCCTTCTATCAGCAGGATTTTTGTTTGGTTTTGCAGTCTAGTAGGTAGCATTTATAAGTAAGAGTAACATCATCCTCAGATACCCTGATGATGAGCAGAAGCATGGCCCTGACAGTGTGTCTTGGAAAGCTCATGGTGGAATGCACTAAGGTCTCCATGGCAGTGGGTGGGGAAAAGGATTGCACCGGCTCCTCATCCTGAAGGAGCAGGAATGCAGTCTGCTTTCCTATCACCTCCTCCCTATATTCCAGGGCATCTGGCTTTCAGTTTAGATAAACACTGTCCCTATCTGCAGGCTGCAGGGGAACTGAGGTCCTCAAAATGCCCAACCCATGGCTACCACCAATCTGACTTCAGGGCATAATCTCTTCCTTCCGCCCAAAACAGACATCCCTGTGGCTTGTCCACACTCCCCAGCATGAACACTTCTGTTCTGCTTAGGGAGTGGAGATTAGCCACACCCTTTGAGCGAGCCCATAACCCAGGCATTTGTAGAATTTAAAATTATTATTACTATACTTCTCCTGGCTTAAAGAACTACAATAGTGAACAATTATTTTTTCCTAATGTTTTCCCTCTTTTTCCTTCAGCATACACCTTGGTCACCACCTATTTTAAAGTCCTTCTTTTACAAAACTTCTGCCAACTAAAAAAGAAATTTTGCAAAGCTTTTAAACAATTAAAGTTAGTTTTATTCAGAAGTCTTGCTACTGACTAGAGAGTAAATCCTATAACCCAGGAACGTTTATATGAGACTATTCCAGCACAGTATTTCAGCCCACTGTTTATATACGGGTGGTGGGGGCGCAGTACATGTAACATTACATCAAACTTGCTCAGAAATTACATTGAAGCAGAACTACACCAAAGTATAGGTGTAAGAATACATCTGGTTCTACATTACAGAAGCATAACCAACCCCGTCAGACATCTTATGTGTAGGAAAAGACAGTGACAAGGATCATTTAGCTTTTAAGGAATAGAGTGACTCAGGAAAAACGTGAGGAATCATGTGCTCTATCCTGTTTTGTTTTCAAAGCATCCCTCTGGAAAGCTGCACATTGTCACAGAATCAGGGGTACAAGCAGAAAAGAGCAAACATGGCTTCTTACATTTCCTGCTTTGTTTCACACTTCAAAAATAGAACAAAATTAAAATCCAAAGTTTTTAAGCAAAAATGTTTGTTTGAAATCAAAATGTGTGCTTTTAGTAATTTGGAATGTCATAGTTGCTTGCCTGTGGCTATGTTTTCAGAAAAGATAAAATTACAAAAAAAAAAAAAAAGAAAATATGGTGTGTATTTTTTTACCCAATGATAGTTCTCTGAAGCTGAAACCCTAGTTTTGTGCAAAATACAGACTTGAAACAGTTATTTAACAAAACAATCAGACCAAAATGAAATCTTTTCTTGTTTCTATTAGCATTCAATGTCTTCAGAAGAACATACCTTTTTGCCTTTGGATAAAACCAAGTGGGCCAGGCACAGTGTCTCAGACGTGTAATTCCAGCACTTTGGGAGGCCTAGGCAGATGGATCACCTGAGGTCAGGAGTTCAGGACCACCCTGACCAATATAGTGAAACCCTGTCTATACTAAAAACACAAAAATTAGCCTGGCATGGTGGCACATGCCTGTAATCCCACTCTGCAGGCTGAGGCAGGAGAATCACTTGAACCCGAGAGGCGGAGGCTGCAGTGAGCCAAGTTTGTACCACTGTACTCCAGGCTGGGCAAAAGAGTTAAACTTTGTCTAAAAAATGAATTAAAAAATTAAAAAAAAAACAGGTGGAACTATTAGGTTCCTCAGATTTCCAAGCCAAAGAATGCACATGTGCTGTAACTGGGCCAATTATAGCACTACACTAAAGCAAAATGTTTTTGTCTCAAAAAAGTCAGTCATAATTTTAGTTAATAATAAGTACAATATAAAAAACAAAAACATTTAGTTGTCAAAGCAATCTTGTAAAAAATTGCACCTGAATATTCCTTAGGCACAACTATTAACTGGTCTTTTCTAAGCACTTCATTTTTATTCTGATAATCTCAGAATTGCCATCAATAATAAGAGATCTATGCACTAATAAAATTATGGTTGGTATTTAGTGTATTCCATCAACAATTAATGAACTGGAAAGAATAAACTTGAAGAGGCATAAAACATTTTGCTTTAAACACAAAGAAAACCAATACTAATATGATCCAGTCAAGAAGCAAATCACAGTTATTTATCATTCAATTCTCTTTTTTCAAGTTTACCCTTGCCAGATTCAATTTTGTTTTTGACGTTGTCACAGAACTAGATTATTATGTTCAGTTAGAGGAAGGAAGAATAACACACTGAACAAGTTCATTTCCAAACAAGTCATTTTGAAAACTGACTATATTTTGAAGAAAATAGGAATTAATGAAAAAGTCTTTGAGAATATCCATAATATGCACTGTTAGTAAGAGTCCTCCTCTCTAGTCTTTTATTTTCATATCATTTATATATATATTTATTAAGGAACTACTGCATGCTAGCGTGTATGTAAGTGCCACCGTTGGATCAGTGAATTAAATAAGACAGTTCCGTGTTCCCACACAACTTGTATCTTAATGCCCTTTGGTCTTGATGGGATTTCTTATTCTCCAGTTCATTTTTTCTTCTCCTCCTGCTAATAATACCATGTTAATTTTCTTAGCTATTTATCCTTAAATTTTAAAAATGTGTTAATAAGATCTTAGAAGAGGTCAACCAGTCTCCCCGTAAATCCTTAGATTTTAAATATTTTTTCTCATTGCTGGCAAAGCTGCTTTTTACTTATTTTTAGTTTGCTTCTCTTATTGCATTTCAACAAGTTGCTTTTGTAAACATTGCCAGGCTTCTCTTACTCCTGTCCCCGACAAATACGCCTACATCCACAAATGATATACTCTGCTCAGAAAAAAAAGACTGGAACTTGGTAAGCCAGGTGAATTATGGAAACAGAAATTTGAAATCCTGAAGTGGGAGTATGTAGACTCAAAGAGGAACAAGAAAAGACGCTGTTGAACATGGAGTGTCACAGCATAAAAGGCGAAACAGGAAAAGGAATTAAAATTAAAGATTAAAAGACAATGGACTGGAATCCAGGGTCTGAAAATCCAGAGACATAGCTTTTAAAAAATACAAAAGTTAGCAATATTGAATGCTGCAGAAATTGATAAATGTTATTATAAATTCATCCGGTTTGCATAGGTCATTCTCTGCTCTTAATTGATCAGTTTATTGAGTTTTCCAAAAATATTTCTGGAAACTGGTCAACTAAAGTGTAAACAATGCTGAGCTGGAAATTCTGACTTTTCTACTAACTTTGTAAAGTTGCTGAGTATTTATGAATCTGTTCTCTGATTTTCAAAGTAATATACATAATACCTATTCTACCAAATTCTTTATGTGAAGATTAAATTAAAAATATATATGAACCTGCTTTGTAAAGTGTCATATGGCTTTAAGGATTTATTTGTATTTTATGAATAAAAGCTTTTTTTAAGTTTGTTTGAGTTTTTGCTTTACTACACATTTGCTTTCTTTCTATCATCACACCTAATAAATTTTAATTTTTTAATTTAATCAAATTAAGTGCAATATTCACATTTGAGATGGGATCTGACATAATCTCTAAGATTATCCTCAGGAAATTATGATCAATAAAAGAGTACTTTTGGAATATAACACACAACATACACACACACACACCTACACACACACACACACACACAAACACACAAATAATCCTAAAATAATATTCTGGGAGCAAAGAAAGCAAGACAATATTAGCAACAGGGTTAATTTAGCAAAGTCAATGATAAGCAAATTTATCATAAATGAGAGAATATTTGCAGATAAACTGAAATAAATCTGTCTTTAAAGAGTCAACTCCTTATTGCATTTATTATTTTTCTTCTTATTTAATATGGAAAATAAACTTGAATCATAATCATTTTGCCTAAATATATGTGGAAAAAGGTTAAAACAGTCATTACAACTCTTTCAGTTAAATAATGTAATATTATTTATTTTCAATGATACAATCTGGAAAAACAATTTAAATGTTAACTGTCTTCACTGAACCAACCTTTAAGAAAGCAGCACTGATTAGCTTGAAGAGATTTCACTGCTAAAATGCTTCCTGTCATTATTCTTCTGCTTTGAATATGTCTCTCTAACCAAAGTCTCTTGACTGCCCATTGGTGAAATGATTTGTTTAACTAATATATATGGTTGAATATATCAGTGTGTATATATATACATACATATATATATATATATATATGCAAACATGTTATATGTGACACATATATATGAGTCTATGATCTTGGTATTTTTCTCATTTTGACCTCAAGACTGAGCAGTTGCTGTTCCCTCAAACCAAGTGTGTTTCTCCTAGATCTTTTTCTGCTCAATCCATCACCTCCTTCACATCTCTGATAAAATGCCACTTACTCAAAGTTTTCTTTCTTGACCAACTTATACAAAAAGAATGTAAGACCTACAGAGCAATTCTAACTCAGTTTTTCTGGATAATTTTTTACGTAGTAAGAGACAACCGTGAATTTTGTGTTTTACAATGTAAATATCCCAAGGTTTTGTATACTCTCATTATTCCTATAATTCTCCTCTAGATGTTTTCTACTTTGTCACTATACCTTTAAAGTGCTGATCTAAAACTCTAAAAACTAAACACATTATCACCTTCATTCTAGATGTTACACTTCTATTAAAGTATTTTGAAATTTTATTAGCATATTTGCCAGCCATCTGTTACTGATGATTCACACTGAGTTTATTAGAAATTTAAATGCCTAAATCATATATAATGCTATCGAGCCATTGTCCTCTCTTAGATTTTGTAGCTCTTTCTTAAACTCTAGCATCAGACTCTACATTTATACATATTAAATGTGTTATATTTGACTCATCATTTCCAAATTATTGATGTAGTTCTGGAGTTTATTTTATCCAATGTACTTATTTGTTGATATTTGAAGATAATTCTGCCTCAGAAATTTTTTCTAAGATTCCCAAGTTAATAATAAAGGTTTTATTAACCTATTTGAATCCATTTTTGTCCAAGGGGTATGATTAAACATTTGCTGGCACAGCCAATCTCCAGAGCACAATGATACCTTAGAAGGATACAGAGAGATGAAAACATGCATCATGATTCAATTACATATAGTAAGGGTGTAGCCTTTGCAGTGGAAACTCTGTAATAACTGCTTTAATTATTCTATTCAAACTGTTTTCTGACCAGTGCACCTCAGTTTTGTTTGCTTGATTATGAAATATTAATATTATTCTGGACCCTCTTCCCATTGATATGCACTGCATAATTTCTTACTCAGGCTCTCATTGATTTTCACTGATCCAAATACAAAGGGTGTAGCAATAAAACTCACTCAAATGTAAGACTAGAGCCCTGAGTAATTCATATTTGTTGTTCAGATATATTCTTAAATATTCGTTCTCATAACATGTGGCCATCTTTACATAAAAAGAGAATCCTTTTATTTGGGAAATTACCCCTCTTAAGATTAATGTATATATTTAGTGAAAGTTAACTTTCATCATAACTCACCCTCTCAGTCATAGCAGTGATCCATGCCCTATAAATTAAAATGTCCTTTGGACCTTAAAGCTTTACTATAGCGTCCCTATCACAAACTCATTGAGTAATTATCACTTTAACATACGAGTATACATCATTACATTGTGGTAAATACAGGATATGAATCATGTATTTTGCTCACTATCGAAGCACAAACATTATCAATGTCTACCCCAAATAGGTCTACTTTTTCTTCTATGGGAAGAACGTACAGTTTAACACTGACGTTAATACTAAATTCCAACAAAGCTGGTAAATATATTGGATAATTCTATCATTATCATTTTGACAAACAGGCAAGAGGAAACTCTGATTTATACTTATCATTTTTAAGGGCTTCAGAAGTTGTGAGCATATAAACCTATGTACACACCATTATGTCACTTGGCACTCACCAGCCAGCATTCACATAAAGTCCACGTATCTGCTCCTGTGACTTACATTGTTAAAGTCCAAAGAAATAGTTTTCCATATATCTTATTCTAAGTCTTCATAAAGAAAACACAAGTACATCTGAATGTCATGAAGATTTGCAGGTGGTGTTGATGACTAATAGCATTTTTCACTGCAGAAAGGAATTGCATAATAGAAGTACTCAGATAAAAGACAAATTAATTAAGTTGCCAAATTCTTTCTCTCAGGTAGCAAGGATGTAATTGATTCTTGAATAATTAAGCATACTCTCTCAGTAGTTTCAAGGATCTACTTTCTCATTTTTGTTGGTGTCTTGATTAGTAAACCAGAAGTACTCATATTACTCATAGCATAGTACCATAATGGCATGCACTGACTGAGGAAATGTGTCCAATAATAACATATTCATTTTATTCTTAAATGTGTGTGTATATCTATATATGTAATAATTTAGACATAATATGTATGGATTATGACTAATATATTTATTAGTTCTATATGTTATATGTAAATATACAATATTATATAAGATTATATATTTATACTAAATATAAATATGCTACTTATAAATATACCACATGTGCATAATATATATTTATGTACAAATGTGTAAATATTTATATTTATAGTATAAAGTATAAGTATATTTAATACTATATAAATATTTGCACATTTATACATGTAAATATATGTTTCTATGTAAAGAGATGTATTATAAGGAATTGGCTCACATAATTATAGAGCCTGACTGTATTAGTTCATTTTCACACCACTGATAAAGACATACCCAAGACTGGGAAGAAAAAGAGGTTTGATGGACTTGCAGTTCCGCATAGCTGGGGAAGCCTCACAATCATGGTGGAAGGCATGGAGGAAGAAGTCATGTCTTACATGAATGGCAGCAGGCAAAAAGAGAGAGAGAACTAGTGAGAGGAAACTCCTCTTTATAAAACTGTCAGATTACATCAGACTTACTCACTATCAGCAGGAGTAAGTCCCACTCCCATCACTTAATTACCTTCCACTGGTTTCCTCCCACAGCACATGGGAATTCAAGATGAGATTCAGGTGGGGACACAGCCTAACCATATCACTGACAATTCACAAGGCCTGCAGGGTGAGTGGGCAACCTGGAGACAGAGAAAGCCAATGGTGGAGTTTCAGTCTGAAGGCCAGCAGGCTAAAAACCCAGAATGAGCCAATGTTGCAGTTGAGACTCAGGGCAAGAAAAAGCTGATGGCCCAGTTCAAAAGAACTTAGGCAGAAAGAATTATTCTTACTCAGAAGAGGGTCAGCCTTTTTGTTCTATTCAGCCTGAAATGGATTGATTAAGGACAACCCACCTTAGGGAGAGCAGTCTGTTTTATGGTCTACTGTTTCCTATATTAACCTCAACCAGAAATGCCGTCACAGAAACACTCAGAATCATAACAGTCACGGTGACACATAAATTTACCTATAATATAGTACCAATTTTTACTTTGGCAAAGTAATGTTTATTAAATTATAAAGTTACATTTGTAGGAAAGTATTTAATAAGACAATTTAAATGCCAAAAATTAAATAAAACAATGGTTTTTAAATTATTTATTTTCACTTGGTTATTTAGTTAGAATTTATATATTTTAACTTTAAAATATAATTTTGAATATTTTGGCAAAAATACTGTTTTGAAAATATAAATTAAATAACTAATTTTATTTACTTTTACATTTAGTTTAATTTAATTTCCTTTTTTTGAGACAAAGTCTCGATATAATTGCCAAGCCCATTAATTCATAACAGAAAACGTCTGATGTTTGTATTTTGCACTACACTCCTGGAGTAGAGTGGCAAGATCTGGGCTCACTGCAACGTCCACCTCCTGGGTTCAAGCAATTCTTCTGCCTTAGCCTCCCGAGTAGCTGGAACTACAGGCACATGCCATCACGCCCAGCTAATTTTTGCATTTTTAGTAGAGACAGGGTTTCACCATGTTGGCCAGGATGGTCTTGATCTCTTGACCTCGAGATCCACCTGCCTCAGTCTCCCAAAGTGCTGGGATTACAGGCATGAGCCATCGCTTGGGGCCTAATTTAATTTTTAATAAAATTATAATCAAAATTTGAAAACACTGAATACAATTACATTTATTTTTTAATTCTTTAGATAATCATGAATTAAGGTAATCAAGATTTTGATAAAACAGAACCTATAAAATTAAATAACTAAGAAAAAGGAAAATACTAAAAGGTAAAAAATGAAAAATCTGTAAATGTGAAGTGCTGTCATATATATTATGTATATTTTCTATCTATCTATCTATAAACTTTGAGTAATGAATATGAGCAGGTATCTATAAGTATGACTCACATAAAATTCATGAAAAGTATAGATTTAAACCATGAGATTGTACCAGTAATCCCATGTATTCTCAAGTCCCAAGCCCTATACATGTGAGTTTAATTGCTCCAATGAGTACCAGATTTGTCATCAGAACTGTCTGCAGATCTAATTAAGTTGTGAGACATGCCATTGCAGAGATTTTAACATCAAAATAAGAAAGCCTGAGAAGAATGAAGTAGGAAATAAGGTGAGAAGAGCTTGGGGCCCTAACAAAGAGATTTTTAATGCCAGGCAGAGGAAATTGCCGGAGAAAACTCCTAACTCTACTTACCAAGTTTTGCTTAAGTCACCAAACATCAGGAAAAATTACCAAATTTTTATTGCTATGTCTAATTAACTCATTGAATTTGGAAACAGAGCTCAGGATATTCTTGCTTAGAAGGATGAGGTAGGCACATTCTATTAAAGACATGGGACAATGAGGGATAGAATTAGGGAATAGGACAATTTTGATAGTTTCTTCCAAATGGTCAGTTTTGTACTGTAGGAGCATAATTCTAGTAATAAAGTTCATGACTAATTAGCAGACGGAATTTCTATGCTAAATATTATTACTACGGCATAAGAATTTGCATGAGTACTGTGGCAATCAACAGAAAGCATTTCATAAAACTCTAAAAAGAAAAAAGTGATTAACCTAGGACATCATTACAGCATTTATACCAATCTTTATCTATGTTTCTCCTGGACTGCCTTCAGGAACATTCACGTGAAAGCAGGAATACGAAGACAGGTTCATTCGTGAGAGACATGAATATCCTCTGAGAGTTGCTTTAGGCTTGAGAATCCCCCACGACTTGCTCAACATCCCTTAGACTGCATGGTATTTTCGGGAGCTCCCATTCAATCTTTATTTCTTTTCTCTCTCATTCAAGAGCAATTTTACAACGTGGTTTGATGATTCTCCCAGCTGTTCTAGATCTCTTCTATTTTCTCTCACATGGTGCTTTGCCTAAAAATATTCTTACATGTTTAATCCCATTTTCACGTACTTTTCTCAAATGACTCAGACTAACACAAAAGCAGACATAATATAAAGACAGGAGGATATACAAGCAATTTTGAGAGTAAAATTGATAGGAAATATTAGCTTATTTTATCGAAGAAGAAGAAGGAAGAGTGATATACCACTCAAGTTGTGAAAATGGTGATCATATTAACTGAGGTTTCGAAAATAGGATAAAAAGGAGTTGAAGGCAAAATTTTTGGAACGTACTCAATATGAGACATCATGAGCGCACTGGGGAATGAGGCCCAGCCAGCTGTTACAAGTGTTGGCTATGAACTGAGGGGATAGAAAAAGACCAGAGATGCATGTTTGACAATCATACATACTATGGAGACTGTCTGAAAAACAGAGCAAATTGTTGAGAGTTTATACTACTTGTATGCTAACCAGTTAGCCTGCCACAGTTCTATGGATTCTGGCAGAAGGTATGAGACTCCTGGATCAGAGATGGATAGTTCATTACTCACGGCAATTGCAGTAGCAAGTGCATCATTATATGTGCTGTTGTCACAAGCCTCAGTTACCACAGGGCCACATATAGAGGTCCAGAAAACAGATGACACTTGCACACAAACACAGTAGGTTAATTATAGAAGAGGAGCTCTGAGCTGGGGAACCCAATATTTCATAATGAGCAGTAAACATGTTTTTTCTTTCTTCTAGCAGGTGGCATTATCTTTACATTTCAAAGCTGTTGACTATTCGACTATCTTTGAAAAGGTAGTTGAAAAGAAGGCCATTCAAAGGCTTACACACAAAATGTGCAGAAACACAAAAGACCCAGGGAAAATTGCCTGGCAATACATATTTTTTGGTATGTTGCCAGCAAACACACAGAAAAATAATCAAATTCTCTTGAAAAACTGTAATTCTAGTTAAAACAATTTGATGCCACTTTTTGCTTCAGACTATAAAAAGTGTATGTTTGTGTGTATTATATGTGTGTGTGTGACTGTGTGTATGTGTATGAATATGTTTTGTTTTGTTTTCTGATCCATTCAGATCCGGGACAATGTTTTTGTTTTCTGTGTTCACCATAAGAAATAACTACGAATTGGGTGGCTTAAAACATCATAAATTTCTTTTCTTTTATTTCTGGAGGCCTGATGTCTGAAATCAAGGTAGCAACCGAGCTGTGCTCCCTCTGAATGCTCTAGTGAGGAATCCCTTCCTCCCTCTCCCAGCTTCTAGTGGCTCGAGCTGTTCCTTGGATTGTGTTTTGAATAAATTCAGTCTCTACTTCCATCTTCACCTCGCTTTCTCCTCTGTGTGTCCTTTCAAATCGCATTTCTCTTTATGACACTTATCACTAGATTTTAGGCCCACACTAATCCAGGATTATCTCATCTTAGGATCCTTACTTTAATTATATCTGCAAAGATTTTCCAAATAAGGTCACATTCACAGATTCATCAGGATAGACCTATCAGTTTCAGGGGCTGAGCTGGGGGGAAGGGGGTGGCAACATTCAACTCCCTACAGAAGGGTACAGCAAAACAGGCTGTTAATAATGTTGCAAATGTGGTTTCCTAGAACAACAGCAAAAGTTAACACAGCCTACACCCTTCTTCCAGGAGTCATAAATATCTGTTTCTGAATTTACTATTAATATCCTATATTCATTCATTTTGGTTTTTTTTTTTTTTTTTGGTTGTTATTGTATTTTCCTTAAGGTTATTAAAAACTTGTTGATCTTATTTGTTTTAAAGGTTTAGTTTTAAATTTTGGTTAAGTTCTTTACGGATGTCCAAAGGTAGTCATGTCTATTGATAATTTTCTACATTATATTTTCCATCTCTTTAAAATATTTTTTATTCAAATTTTTTCTTTTGCTTTTATGCATAGAAGATCCTGAGCCAGTCAGTAATGTGATGGACAATATCTTTTCAATTTTGTCTAGCTTTGTACATTTTTAAAAACAGTAAGCTCTTTAATCCACCTAGAATTAAATTTGGTGTTGGTATGCAGTAAGCATCTAACTTTATTTTTTCATCTATCATTGCTAACATTTTTCTTTCAGTCATTAAGTTAGCCTTTTAAACTTCTTTTAATATGTAAAGTATCAAACTCAGATTCACTTAATTTTTATTCATTCACTCACTTAAAAAAATCTAAATGCTGTAGAAACTGCAATCAAGGAAATAGACAGAAATGTCTGCCTACATGGAATTTATAATAGAATGAGTGGAGACAGACAATAAAGAAAAAAATAATAGTAATAATGATAGTAACAAATTTGTATATACATATATAGCATGTTATAGGGGGATAAGTTTGTTATGGAGGAATACCGACCTGGGAAAAGGAAAAAGAAAAGTTGAACTGTAGGATTTTAAAGAAAATTGTCAGAAAAGGTTATATTTGAGCAAAAACTATAAAGAAAGCAAAGGAATGAATATCTGTATGAAAAGATTTTCCGGCAAAAAACAAACAGCAAGTGCAAAGTTCTTGAAATGGAAGGTATCTGGCACAGAGGACAAAGCCTGAGGGGCTGAGATAGAATAAGCGGGAAAACAGGGCACATCTCTGAAAAGTATTCAGTTCATATTGTCTAGGACCTTGTAGGTAATTGGGCTATGTTTTCTCTCTCTCTCTCTCTCTCTCAAAAATATGTGGAAAGTAGAATATTTTAAGCAATGAAATGACATCACCTGATTTTAACATTTTATTTATTTTTTAAAATGAGGCAGAAGTCTCACTTTGTTGCCCAGGCTACACTGGAACTTTTCAACTCTAGGGATCCTCCTACCTCATCCTCCCAAGTAGCTGGTACTACAGGCATGTGCCACCATAACTGACTCACTGGTACTTATAAAATAAAATAAAATAAGCAGAAGTCAGAAAAGAGAAGTATGAGCAGACTACTGCATTAATCCAGGAAAGAGAAGTGTAAACTATGATTATAGCAGTGAACGTGGTGGTAATCAGTTTAATTCTGAGTCTAGTTTGAATATAAGGCCAATAAGATGTGCTAAATGACTGGGTATCCTTTGGAAGACAAAGACAGTCTCAGGCAACTTTCGCCACATGGCCTTGAACTTTCAGAAAGAAAGAGGATCTGGTACCATTCCTTCTGAAACTATTCCAAACAATCCAAAAAGAGGGAATCCTTCCCAGATCATTTTATGAGACCAACATCATCCTGATACCAAAACCTGGCAGAGACTCAGCAAGAAAAGAAAACTTCAGGCCAATAT
>CAUYLG010044703.1:0-25566 GCA_963573385.1 Cacajao melanocephalus
GATTCCTAGAGGGGAAGTAAAGGGAAGGCATGGGATTCCTAGAGGGGAAGTAAAGGGACTGCGTGGGATTCCTAGAGGGGAAGTACAGGGAATGCGTGGGATTCCTAGAGGGGAAGTAAAGGGAATGCGTGGGATTCCTAGAGGGGAAGTAAAGGGAATGCGTGGGATTCCTAGATGGGAAGTACAGGGAATGCGTGGGATTCCTAGATGGGAAGTACAGGGAATGCGTGGGATTCCTAGATGGGAAGCAAGGGGAATGCGTGGGATTCCTAGAGGGGAAGCAAAGGGAATGCGTGGGATTCCTAGAGGGGAAGTAAAGGGAATGTGTGGGATTCCTAGAGGGGAAGTAAAGGGAATGCGTGGGATTCCTAGACAGGAAGTAAAGGGAATGCGTGGGATTCCCAGACGGGAAGTAAAGGGAATGGGTGGGATTCCTAGAGGGGAAGTACAGGGATTGAGCGGGATTCCTAGAAGAATAGTAAAGGGATGAAGAGTCTTAGATATGACACTGTGCCGTCCATCACAGTGTCACAGTGCTGAGTGTGCAGAAAAGGAGCCCGGGGGCCTGCGACCGTGTCAAGTAACAGTGTTCTTGCTTGTCACATGCCATCTCCCAAAAGTTTCTGTCTCCTAGAAAGTTGTGTCCAAAATATATTAAAATAAACCTACTGTAAAAATTGTACACATAAATTTATATTTCTCGTTCTTATCAAGACAAACATAAAAACAGATGACGATGGTAACCTATCCTGGCCATACAGATGTCAGATGGTGCCCACCACTCTTCCTGCTTACAGCACTATCCTCTGAGGCTTCTGAGGCTGGAGACATCCAGGGCCACTGAACCTTCTCATCCTCTGAATTTTACCTGAGAAAAAGCAAGCATAGACGCCCACGTGCTGCTGCCAGGGACCTGAGTCCCCAGGCTCCTGCTGTGTTGACAGAATTCTGCAAGTACTAATGGACTTGGTCAGAAAGAGCCCTGGTTACTGTCCTTCCCTATCAGCGACATTTTCCAGTCTCCGTGTTGCGTCAAAGTTCCTCTGACAGTAGAGTGTTCTCATAGCAAACTGTTTCAGCTGCCGTGGGGGGAACACAAACACAAAAGCTTGAGCAGAAATACAGCCTGAAAGGTTGACTTTTCATTTACTTCTGTCTCTGGAGCTCATGGCGCTATGACCTCCAACATTAAATTTTAAGCATTTGATGCAGAAGGATCAAGGGGAAGCCTGAGAAGGGTTTGGCTTCATCGACCACTGGTCTTGCCATGAATTTTCAGCAAGAAAAAGAGAAGCATTGCTGGAAGAGCACGTAACATTGGACAGAATTAAAGCATCTATTTCTGGAGATTTGTGAAATATCATTAGCAAATTTTAGTTTAGAGGGTATAGGCATATGACCCTCAAGAAGGTCAGTATTCACTAGAATATGACTTGCTGTAGTGATAGAAGTTAAATCTTATTTTAACTACCACAGAGATGGAAAGAGACTGTGGGCTCTTAGAAATTTCTGTGATTAGGATGAAATACACACAATATAGTAAGTTAATAACACAATATTTCATGTTAAATGAAGCTATAATGGGGCTTTTATTGTTAGGCATTATGCCTGATAAATTGTTGACATGGTAAGTATAGATTAATAGCCTGAAATGTCTTTTTGCTCCTCAGTCCTTCAAGTAATAGGAATTTGAAACACTCATTTTATAACTACTGTGCAAATCCTTCTGTTTCTCAGCAAAAGGTCATCTTCTATAACTACTAGACTAGTACATGAGGAATTCGTCATTGAAAGAAATAATGATATCAGTAATTAGAAGAAAGAAATGCTTTACATTGGTTTTACTCCAGTTTTTTACTCATTCTCTCAAAAAGTTATTTCAGGATCCCTACTATGTGCTATGCTAAATGTGAGGTGGATGCTGGTGACCAAACCATCCAATCCCTGTTTCTGTGGAACAAAAATCCTTGACAAACCTTGTCTCTTCACGACAGAGCAAGTGCTGACGGCAGTGGCTCAGCGTCACGCTTGGAACCGAGGCTCACTGGAGCCCTCTCCTGAAATGGGAAACTGCCTGCAAGGACACACAGGGTCTTGTGGGAGCCACAAAAAAGGATCAGGTGTGGCCCGGCTTCCCAGGACCTGCAGTGGACCCTGGGCAGTCATCAGTTCCCACAGCCCGATTTTGCCCTTCTCACACAAGTTGTCAGCCAACTCTAGGGCTCAGCCACTTTCTATCTGCCGGCTCGATACTCCTCTTGCTGCAGCTCATCAATTATAGAGAAGCAGTAGAAGGTATGGTGAGCAAGCAGACGTTGGACCCGTAAAGCCCCACTTCCAATGCCAGCTCTGCCACCTACTAGCTGTGTGACCAGGAGGATGTTAATTAACCTCTGTGCCTCCGTTTCTGCATCCACAAAGTAGAGATACTAATAAAACCTACCTCATACAGTTGTTGAAAGATTCACTGACATAAATCATATGAACACTTAGTAGGCTGCCTCTGAAGTAGTAAGACAAACATTGATTGCATTAGTCCATTTTCATGCTCCTGATAAAGACATACCCAAGACTGAACAATTTACAAAAGAAAGAGGTTTAATCGGACTCACAGTTCCACATGGCTGGGGAAGCCTCATAATCACAGGAGAAGGCAAGGAAGAGCAAGTCGTGTCTTACATGGATGGCAGCAGGCAAAGAGAGAGCTTGTGCAGGGAAACTCCCCCTTATACAAACATCAGATATTGTGAGACTTACTTACTATTATGAGAACAGCATGGGAAAGACCTGCCCCCATGATTAATCACCTCCCACCAGGTCCCTCCCACAACACGTGGAAATTCAAGATGGGATTTGGGTGCGGACACCGCCACACCACATCCTGCCTCCTCCCAAATCTCAGGTTCTCACATTTCAAAACCAGTCATGCCTTCCCAACAGTCCCTCAAAGTCTTAACACATTTCAGCATTAATTAAGTCTACAGTCCAAAGTCTCATCTGACAAAAAGCAAGTCCCTTCTTTCTATGAGCCTGTAAGATCAAAAGCAAGTTAGTTACTTCCCAGGCACAATAGGGGTACAGGCATTGGGTAAATACAGCCATTCCATATGGGAGAAATTGGCCAAAACAAAGGGGCTGCAGGCCCCACATAACTCCAAAATCCAGCAGGGCAGTCACATCTTAAAGTTCCAAAATGATCTCCTTTGACTCCATGTCTCACATCCAGGTCACACTGATGCATGAGGTGGGTTCCCATGGTCTTGGACAGCTCCACCCCTGTGGCTTTGCAGGGTACAGCTTCCCTCCCATCTGCTTTCATGGGCTGGCATTGAGCATCTGTGGCTTTTCCAGGCCCACAGGTGCCAGCTGTCAGTAGATGGTGGCCATTTTCTCACAGCTCCACTAGGTGGTGCCCCAGTAGGACTCTGGGGGGCTCCAACCCCACATTTCCCTTCTGCGCTGCTGTAGCAGAGGTTCTCCATGAGGGCCCCACCCCTGCAGCAAACTTCTGTCTGGGCATCCAGGCATTTCCATACGTCTTCTGAAATCTAGATGGAGGTTCCCGAACCTCGGTTCTTGAATTCTGTGGACCACAGGCTCAACACCACATCGAAGCTGCCAAAGGCTTGAGGCTTGCACCCTCTGAAGCCATGGCCTGAACTCTACATGGGCCCCTTTCAGCCATGACTGGAGTGGCTGGCACACAGGGCACCAAGTCCCTAGGCTACACACAGAAGGGGGACCCTGGGTCTGGCCCACAGAACCATATTTTCCTCCTAGGCCTCTGGGCTTGTGATGAGAGGAGCTGCCAGGAAGACCTCTGACATGCCCTGGAGATATTTTCCTCATTGTCTTAGGGATTAACATTCAGCTCCTTGTTACTTATGCAAATTCCTGCAGCCAGATTGAATTTCTCCTCAGAAAATGGGATTTTCTTTTCTATCAAATTGTCAGGCTGCAAATTTTCCAAATGTTTGTGCTCTTCTTCCTTTATAAAACGGAATGCCTTTAACAGCACCCAAGTCATATCTTGAATGCTTTTCTGGTTAGAAACTTCTTCCATCAGGTACCCTAAATCATCTTTCTTAAGTTCAAAGTTTCACAAATCTGTAGGGCAGGGGCAAAATGCCACCAGTCTCTTTGCTAAAACATAACAAGAGTCACCTTTCCTCCAGTTCCCAAGTTCCTCGTCTCCATCTGAAATCCCCTCTGCTTGGACCTTATTGCTCATTCCATTATCAGGATTTTTGTCAAGGCCATTCAACAAATCTCTAGGAAGTTCCAAACTGTCCCACATTTTCCTGTATTCTTCTGAGTCCTTCAAACTGTTCCAACCTCTGCCTGTTACCCAGTTCCAAAGTTGCTTCCACATTTTCAGGTATCTTTTCAGCAGCACCCCACTCTACTGGTGCCAATTTACTGTATTAGTCTATTTGCATGCTACTTATAAAGACACACCTGAGACTGCACAATTTAGAGACAAAGGAGGTTTAATGGACTCACAGTTCCACGTGGCTGAGGAGGCCTCACCATCATGGTGGAAGGCAGGGAGGAGGAGGTCACATCTTACATGGATGGCCGCCGGCAAAGAGAGAGAGCTTGTGCAGGGGAACTCCTCTTTATAAAACATCAGATTTCGTGAGACATACTGACTACCATGAGAACAGCATGGGAAAGACTTGTACCCATGATTCAATTACCTCCCATCGAGTCCCTCCCACAACACATGGGAATTCAAGATGAGGTTTGGGTGGGAAATCGTATCACTGTTGCAGAATTAGCAAAACGCCAGCCGCTGCTCTACAGTTTTATCGTGTATTAATTCATAAAATCCTCACCACCTTATAATGAAAACTATCTCCATTTTACTATTTATTTACTATAATCTTCTTTTTACTGACAAGAAACCAGAACTTTAGAGTTGCTGAAGGTCTTTAAATGGCTGAAGATCACACGGCTAATAAGAATCCACCTCTATTGCACTCCGAAACCTATTGTCTCAGTGACTCTGCTAATGTAATAACTTAGTCTTATCTTTGAACCTATAAAACTTTTTTCAACCTCACTGTTACTCGATTGAAATGCTCCTAACTTCAGCTGGCCAAGAGTTCTCTTGGCCCTAATTCTACCTCATGGTTGCACCCTGTTTCCTGTTTCAAATCTGGTTCATCTTTTTATGATGAACCTCCCCAAAGTTAGCCAGTCCACGCTACGACAGGCGCTCACCCTGGGCCAGCTTTCTGCTGCCGTAGGCAGGAAAGTTACCTGGTTGAAAACAGCACTGAGTAGAGGAGTCTGCTGGCATGGCAGCACGATGAGTGACAGTTCTAATGTACCCATTTTGTAGATTCAGCAATCAAGGTTTTTAAAAATACGATGACTAACCCAATTTCATTCCACATTTCCTCTTAGATATTTCTCTCCATGTTTCTAGAGGCCAAATTCTGCCTTATTTGGAACCATCACTTCACTCAAAGTGACTATAACCTCTTTTTACAGTTTATGACTATAACACAAACGATTTCTTAACTATCCAGAGACTTTCTGTCCTGGTGACACTGTGTCCATTATGTTGAAATATTGACTGAGACATGTCCTCTGCTAGGGGAAGCAAGACAGGCGCTCATATTTAAGAAACTCAATAAATTTATCTCTTGTTGACACGTAATTATGACCACAATAAACCAGATTTTCCAGTTTAACAAATGAATGCTCTGTAATCTCAAGGACAGCACAACTTTATTACCGACTTTCTTAATGGTTGAATGCTGTTTATTAAGTGACCCAGAGGCACTGTGGTTAGTGGTTTAAACAGCATGGGCTCAAAGTCTGACAAACCTGAGTTCAAATCCTTTTTTTGTCTTCACTTAGTTTTTCTTCCTGAGATTTAGTTTCTTCATCTTTAGCAACGAGGATATTCATGTCTATCACACAGTTGTCATGAAGAATGCATACAATATATTAGAATGCCTGCAGAGAAGAAGAAAATAAATAAATGTACTGCTTTCTTTTCTCATGAAAGGCTTTTGGTAAAACAAATTTCCACCACAACAGGACAATTTGGCATCCATGATAATCTTATCTCATTTCAACTGGTAACACGTAGCACAGAGCTACAAGCCCCTAGAGATCTAAGAGAAGTTATCCAATAATAATTCTAGTCTAACTTATTCAAAAACTGGTTACACCTTCCCTTTGAACATTCCCACTTTTTCAGTAAAACAAAGGAGGATGTTTCTGGATACCAATATCATAGCTGAGAGAGAAAATTTCATCGAGATACTGTTCTGTACCATCTGCTCATTTTCACCCAGCACAGCTCTGTGGAGGGCAAGGAAGCTCAAGTCTTTGAAGATATGATGCTGGCACTCACCAACAATTTTTATAATTCACATCTAGGAAATACTTAAAGCAATACACTTGGATAATTAACTAACTTGGCAACGCTCAAAGTTCTGAGTGTGCAGAATTAATTAAAGGCAGCGTTTCAAGTGTTACTGAGGGGTAAGTTGGGGTGAAATTGTGACAGCTGAATTGAACAGATTGGAAGATAGACGTATGAGGACGGAGGTAGCTGAGACGTGTTTCTAACCTCTGGGAAAGGCGATTAAATTTACCACTTCAGTATTTTCTTCTGCTCTTAATTTGGTTATGAGACCCAGAGTAACTATGTAAGACTGAAGACAGAGGGTCTTTCCCACAGGCGTGGACATGAAAATCACGGTGGACCCACAGAAGAGCTGCCATTAAGCACGTCATGTGTCTTCAAGACACTGAATTTGTAGGTAGAGACACATCCGTTACCCTCTTTTAGAGCTCGGATGTGGGAACTCTTTCCTTATTGCTGAGGAAGTCACTTGGAAAAGAAGTCAAATCAAGTGGGAATTAAAATAATCCACTTGTTTTGCCAGTAAGATACCCCGATCTTCTCAGTCAGTAACTTTGGCAAAAAAAAAAATATATATATATATATATATATATATATATATATATATATATATAGAAAATAAGGCATGGTGATGCAGACATTTTGGGAAGGAAAAGAAAAGGAAGTAAAGTTTTGACTTTGCCTTTTTTTCCCACAAATGAATCTAAAGTAGCTAATTAAGATGTCATTTTATGATGTTATTTTAGTCGATGACAGCCTTCTACAAACAAAACAAAACAAAACAAAAGAACACTGATCAATCAATTCAACTTTAAACACTCTTCTTTGATAAGGGCAATAGAAAGGCCAGTCAGCCATTCTCAGCCATTCCACTCTGAAGGGCGAATCCAAAGGCATCTGATTCCAGAGCCTGGTGCCTGCAGTTCCCGAGGTAACTTATCTGCCCTTGCCCTCGTCCAATCTAACCTGGGTGGAAGGAGTCACTGTGAGATTCACCAAGTCACTCAGCACCCGCTGCCCACAGCATCCAGACAGACCTTCACACCCACATGGACAACAGACTCAGTTTTGCCAACAACAATCCTGATTTTGCTCCGCTTTTCAGACAATAGGAGCTATGGAGTACCCAGGTGGCAGAGCCTCATTAGGAAATATGAGAGAAAACTTTTCACCCTGACAGTCCTAAAGAGATGAATAACAATTCCCTGGCATTACTTCCTCATCAACTCCAGCAGGCAAATTAATTTCCTGCTTCGTGTAATGCGCGCGCTCTTTTGAATTCTGCCTGAGTACACCACAGCACTTTCCTCTCAATGGATCTACTCATTATTTAAGGGAGGAGTAGATTAATCTACCCTCAGATACTAAAAAACAGTCTCAGATGTGCTGCCTAGAAACCCAGGATAGTTTTGCATGACAACTCACATAACTAAATAGTTTGTGCTTTTTTGCCTACCAGGAGCGTGGAAGCCATTCAGTTCTTCCCCATTTATCGAGTCAACAGATACTTTTTTATTGATTGTTATATGCAGGCATTACACTCTGCAAGACTGAGGCTTTCTTCTATGTTCCCAGAAGACAGAGTAAGGAAACACAAAGGAATGGTTTAGAGACAAATAGATAATAAGTATCTTTTAAATTCTTCACAATTAGAAGCAATGTCAAGACACTTCTGAGTGTCTTATTCTAGAACAAATGGAGACATGGTGGCAGTACGCAAAGTTACAATAGTGAAGACAGAAACGTTCTTCTGGAGAGCGTGGTAGAATTAAACTGCACACGTGTTTTGTTATGGGAGACAATCAATCCCTGAGACTGGATGGCCCGTGCCAAGACTCAGTAACATAAAATGTTGTGCCAACTTCAAACATAAAGCAACCAATCAATGCCTACCTTTTTGAGACTCTAATGTATCCAGTGCTTTGCAGACGTCGCCTCTCTTTGCCCGCACAGCCATCACCAGGAGAAGGAATTAGAACAGCTTCCTTTTCGTCACCTGCACACGGATGTTAACTGGTAGAAGAAAATTTAAAGTTAACACCCCAAATACAGAGGCAAACTCGTGTTCCAAATGGTCACTGCCTGCCAAAGCTGACAGTCCACATGGGGAGATGAGCCCCACATATTTAAAAATCTAAAAATATAGGACAACTATGCTAGTTGTTACATAGCTACAAAGATGAATTTTTTTAAAGTTCAATGAGCTTCCAATCTATTATATGAAAGGTATGCTACTTATAATATAAAACAAATAAGTGTCAGAAGAGAACTGTAAACATAGCATTTTTAGGAATAGCAATGAATTCTAGCTCAGGATAATCAGAAAATGACATTGAGCTGTGCCTTGAAGAAAATCAAACTTTTTAACAGGTGGAACTTTTGACAAGAAGGTAGAGAATGTGTCCTGGGAACATGGGAGCATCTGACCCTTTTTGGGAATGGCAGATAGCAGTCAGCTGTGGTTACAGTATATACAATTAATAAGGAAGTACGGTGGGGCACGGTGTCCAAGGAGCAGGTTGGGGCCACATTGCGGAGTGAGCTTATGGTCTGTCTTGGAGGTGAATGGAAGCCTTTAATGACTTTTAACAAGGGATAATATCAGATGTGTCTTTCATAAGTGTAAATTAGAGAATGGAAAACTGGAGAAAATACAGACCAAACTCTGAGAGGCCAGTTAGAAACCTATTTCTGTGGTGTAATAAAAAATACTGAAGTTAATGGCAGTCAGAATAGAAGACAGGGAATATGCTTCAAAACACTGAATGGGCAGGATTTAGCCACCAATTGAAGGAAGGCAGAAATGAAAGATGGCACGATATTGTCTAGCTTAAGTACTAAAAAGAAAATATATTTGAGAGTAAAGGTAAAGTCCGTGAATAATCAGCTTGTATAAAAGACAAACGTAATACCTAGTCTTTCGGAGAAGCGGAAAACTACACTGTGGGCTGAGGCAAGTAATCAGAGTTCACCCAGAATCAGCCTAAACACTGTGGCCCAAGTGTGAGGATAGGAAAGCAAGGACGCTTTTCTAGCTTTCCTGCTGCTGAACTTGCGTCTTACACTAGGTTTGCTCAACCCTCTGATCAGGAGCTTGCTCTCTGTGTGTGACTGAGCTCCGGCATCAGAAGTACAATGATGAGATTTCCTTCCTCCGAAAATGTTATAGGATGCCAGTTGCAATCGCGTGGTAACGGTTATGTCTGTAGTAACAGTAGTAATGACTTAACCTTATAAAGGACTTTAATCCTCTTAAAACACGCTAACAGTCGTCATTCATTTAATATTTCTGGACCCCGTCCACCACGGGAGGGAGCCTCAATGATCACGATGTATGCTCTGGAGTCAGAACCTGCCACACACTCACTATTCGAAACTCCTCTGTGCCATTTTCTCGTCCTGTCTATAAAATAGTAATAACAGTAGGACTAGAATGAAGACTGAATGAGTCGATTTATGGAAAGTATTTACAAAAATACCCGGGACTATAAGTGTTGAATATGCTGTCATTACTTTCTATGACACACACTGGTGAGTGCTTTCAGGTGGCCAAGGGAGTTATCAAAATAGAGTTTCTCTTATGAAGGAGCACAGAGTTATTGGGAGAAAATGAGATGGAATATAGATAATTCATACTATATTTTACTTGACAACTAAAAATTAGATATATTTACGGTATACAGTGGGATGTGTCGATATATATATGCACTGTGGAAAAGCAAAATCAGGCTAACAAATTCATGACCTCACATATTTACGTCTTTTTGTCGTGAAAACACTTAAAATCTACTTTCACAGCAGTTTACAAGAATACGATACATCATTAAGAATGATAATCGCCGTGTTGTAGGATGACTCTGTTGAGATTATTCCTATCTAAATGAAATTCTGTGTACTTTCACCAACATTTCTCCATTCTCTTGTCTCATCAGACTCTCGTAACTACCATTCTCCTTTCTCCTTCTATAAATTCAACTTTTTTAGATTTCACATGTAAGTGAAAGTGTTTATGCACTATTTACCTTTCTGTGCCTGGCTTATATCACTTAATATAATGTCCTCCAGATTTATTCACATTGTGACAAATAACAGGATGCCCCTTTTCATGGCCAAATAATATTCCATTGTGTATATATGCCACATTTTTTTAATTCATTCATCTACTGTTGGACACACAGGTCAATTCCAGTCTTAGCTATTGTGAGTAATGCTGCAATGAACACAGAGGCAAATATCTCTTTGATATACTAATTTTATTTTAATTCATATTATTTTTAAAGCAAACCTTCAAAAACTTGGTTATTTATCTTTGTACCTGTTTTCACTATTCTACCCTCCTCCCCACTAACAACAAAGTACTTAGAAGAGTAGCCAGAATAAAGTGGGCACATCTAATAAATGTTTACTAATATGTGTATTATGTGTCCCCAAAAAAGATGCTATTAAAATGCCGATAGAATTCGAAAGGAAAGACCACGTCCAGTGAGGAGGCAGCATTTGTGTGCACTCGGATGACTCACTGAGATTTGATGTTACGTCACGCGTCCCCGCAGCAGGGGAGGTGGGCAGCTCGAGTCCAGTCTGCAGTTGATAGGAGATGCTTTGCTGTGACAAAGCCTGAAGGTGAAGTGACTGGCTCAAGGTCACACCACTGTGGCAGCATCAAGGGGCTGGGAACCAAGTGCTGCCAGGTTCTGCGCCAGCCTCATCTGGTTAGGATGGCATAGACCCTGCAGCTTTACTGGCAGCTTGTTTAGCACGTCTGGCCGTCGCTCTGGGTTACGGGCTATAAACAGACTGACTACAGTCCCTCTCCCCTGGCCTCTCAGCACCATTGCACACTCCACGTTTGGGCATCTGCCTTGCAGCCGTCACTGGCAATGAAATAAAAGCTCAGGGCAGAGCAGATGGACCATTTCCCCATCCTGGCAGGCACGCGTCAGGCTCGCCTACCGCATCCAGGAGATGCTCACACCAGCAGCAGAGGAAGGGAAGCATGACCAACAGCTCTGAGGGCACCATTTCCAGAGCAGCGTCAGCGACTCCTCCATCTGGGGCCACAGCGGCCAGAAACACACCGGGCGCCTGTGTAGCAGGGCACTCAGCAAATGCCCTGTGAAGGAACCTGGCGTTTTGAAAGTAAAAAGTCTTCCAGACAGCCAATATGAGAACAATCACAGTAGAACTTCCGCACACTTACTGCAGTTTCACGGGACGTTTACTCTCAGTGGCACAGCACGCTGGGGTGGGACGCACCGTCGTCTTCTCAGGTTTGGCACTCTCAGCAGTGGGGGTCTGTTCCAATTTTTGTTTAAGGCTTAATGCAGAGTGGGAAAATGTATTTCAGTATCTTTCCTTTGGTCGAGGTCATTTTAAGAACAAAAATATTTTTAACCTCAGTGGGACCATAGCCACCATTTTGTATCAAGCACGTAAAACAAAATGTCAATGTCACTGCTATGATATTTTTGGTTTTGCCCCAATTATTTCAAATATTAACCTGGGGCAGGCAATGAGATTATTTGGGTGGCAAATTTCTGAGATTTCCTGAGCTATGCAAAGGAAGCTCTCAGGGTTATCATTCCTTCACTTCTTTAAAACACTTTTGACTATTGGAAATTTGGCAAGTTTAATTTCTGGGCATGGCTGTATCAACTGCAATACGACTGTCTTATGAATTATACTACAAACACCGTTGTCAAAACCAGAGGAACTTTTCAAGATTAGCCTCATGCCTAAAATATTATAGTTCAAGTCACCCAAGGCAGAAATTGAGAAAGAAATTACACCAGAAACAGAATGAGAAACACAACAATGAAATGGGGAAGAATTTCAGACAATACTCAGTTGGGGTCAGGATTCGGGCACTGCTGAGGGGGATATAAATTATTCCCAACTTTCTTGCTGAAAATTTAATATATTCATAAAATGGAATAAATATTATGCAGCCATTAAAAATTATATGACAGAAATCAGTTCAACTGAAAAGACGAGCAGGATGAAATGTTAAAATAGAAAAAAAGGAAATTGTAAAATTGTGAAAAGCCTGATCCCATTTTAATAAAATATACATATTAAAGGGTGTACATATAGTGTATGTTTTCCACATACGTGTGTATGTGTGTGTGTGTGCGAATAGACAGAGAAGAGTTTGCATATGGGCAGTCGATTCTCATTATTTGCATTAGTTATGTTATATAAAGTCACATGAACACTGAATCAGCCACTGTTCCTATGGGAAGCAAAGAATTAGGTTTCTGTGAGCCTCTGGTCACAGTGCTTCTGTCAACCAGTCAACACAAACCTTGTTTTATGTGTGTTTCTGTTTGAAATACCACTTAATATATATTTTTTACAAATAATTGATTATATGCATTATTTGCTTATAATAAAACACTGGTCAAGAACAGTTTAAAACTCTCCAGAACCTGGGTAAAATGAGTATCAGTTTCTCTGACTTTCAGCCTCAGAACGCTGCTGTCCATTATGCCGGTTTTTATCAGGCATCATCTCACGAATCCAAATTCAGCCATTTCTCCGTCTTTTCCGCGGCGTTATCAGGCACTGCCGATGCTACTTTAGCACTTTCCAGAGCAACCTCACCTACGGGCACATATCAGCCAATTTCTCTTTCTTTCTCTAGATGGACCCTGTTGTGGACTGCTGAGCACGGAGCCTAGAGTTAACAGCACTGTAACTCACGCCTGAATGAGGCTTCTCTGACACACGTGTTTTCTCCTTAAGGCACGTCACAGCTTTCTTGAGCTTAGAAACGCTGGGCAGACTTCAGCACTACACTTGGGAACGATTTTAAACAGCAAAATTGCCGAGAAAAAGTGCCAAAATGGGAGGAAAGGGCACCAAAGTGACAATGAAAAAAGGCTCTTGGAAATATGCATATTTCAAAGCCTTTCCTCCTGCACCCATCCTCGCTTACCTCCCTTACACTTCCCACACTTCTTTGTTCCTCCTTTCTCCTTAAATTTATTTCCTTCTGGCAAAAGAAAATTTAGCTAAGATTGATAGGTACAAAGAGAAGTAAAACCAAAGAAAAAGAAGAGTTACGATCAAAAATTACCAGTGACAGTCGTGGTACACAGACACACACACACACACACACACACACACACACAAATATATATAAACCTCTTGGATATGTGTGTGTGTGTGTTCAAGAGGATATATATGTGCTTTTGTGTGTGTGTGTGTGTATACACATATCCAAGAGATCTATACAATGTGTGTGTGTGTGTACCACAATTTTCACAAGTAATTTTTGACGGTAACTCTTCTTTCATTCTTGGGTTTACTTCTCTTTGTACCTATCAATCGTAACTAAACTTTGTTTTACAAGAAGGAAATAAACTTAAGGAGAAAGGAGGCCCAAAGATGCGTTGGAAGCGTAAGGGAGGTAAGCGAGGATGACGGTACGGAGGAAAGGCTTTGAAATTGGCCCAAAGAGCAGATGTAATAACAAATGCCACCTCTAAAGAAAATGTTTATAATCAGTTTCTTCCTTAGAGTCAAGTAACAAACAGAAAAAATACATACGAGTGTTGGCCATTGAAGGAAAGAATAATTATAGAGGATATTTAGGGTTTACATTTTTACTGCTTATATCACTTTCCGATCAAAATGTTATCTAATAACTTGATTTACGAATAACAACAGGCACCACTTGCAATTCTGGGCTCTAGGGCCTCGGCGTTAGGAAACTGGATAAGGTCTTTAATCCCTTGAATTCCATGAAAATGGGAAGGTGTACGACCTTCGAGGTGGCGCACCTTTAATTACTCACATACCGACGTTGAGGTGTGGGCGGTTTCTCTGAGTCTGCACTAACTGTGAGTCTGAATGAACTTTAACTTAAAGAAAATGTCCAGGCTTAGACAAAGAGGCTGGAAGTGAACGGTGCTGAGTGACACACTCTGATTCCCATCCTCGTCTCAGTGTCTCCGGCGGCTTCCTGCAGTTCGCGGGCAGTAGCAGCCCTGCGCATTCTTCTCAGGCCATCACGGGAACAAGCAACAGAGATCCAGTGTTATTTCTTAAAGCCCAGAAGAAGTAGAATTGTGGTTCTTCTATGCAACACCCTTTCCCCATAAATCTTTCTTAACAGATGCTATTTATCTGAATCAATACTTCCTTACAGTCTAGCTGCATCCAATTAGTCCTAGTTTGCAGTTGGCAAAACAAAAGACAGACTTTCATGTGGTAAGAACTGTTGAATGGCAACTGTAGCCAACACGGCTTGTCATTTTGCCTTTTGGTGCCCAGTACAGAGCAGCCGCGTCACTGATCTGCTAACACAACGCCTCCCATCTACACAGCACAGACAGCGCCGTACAACAGCAAAGGGACCTTCATGTTCATGCACTGACTCAACAAGTTTTCTTGTCAAGAGCCTCGTCGCTGCTGGGAATGATGCCGAGCACTGAGGAAGAGCTATAAAACCATGGACAGGGTCCCTAATGCCACGCAGTGACCCTTTGGTTGAAGGAGATACACAACAAACAAACACACAAAGTAATTTCAGATTGTGAGGACGGTGAAGAAAAAATGTGAAGAAGAGAAAGTAATCGGAAGGAAAAGGAAAAGGAAAAGCAGGGGAAGCTCTCAGAAAGCACGCTCATCCAAAGCGTTCCTGGGGACGTGCTACTGAGCTGAACACAAGAGGTGAGAAGAATCCGGCCAACCCAAGAGTGGGGAGTGGAATGTTCCAGAACATGAGAACAGTGTATGCAAAAGCCCTGAGAAGACACAGCACGTCCGGTGCGGCCCCATCCGAGTAAGAAGGGAGGACAACACAGCCGAGTTAGGACGTGCAGGGCCTGTGGGGACTCAGACTTCAAGAGCAATGGAAATCCATTAACAGATTTAAAGCAAGGGAAGCCGTGATATAATTCCCTATTTTAAAATGCCTCTTCGTCTGCTGCGGGGTGTAGAATGTCGGGGAACGGTCAGGAAAAGAGTAATGCCGGTAACAAGGCCACAACTGAGACCCAGAGGAGAGAAACGTTGACAGTTAAACTGCTTGGCCGTAGTGGTAGTGAAGAGAAATGAACTGTTTAGAGAGAGATACTGGATGTAGAAGCAACAGAGCATGGAGACTTCTGGATTTAGGAAAGCATGATGGAATGGAGAAAGAAATTAAATGTTATTACGAAGTTTTAGGCTTGAAAAACTAAGTAGATTGGATGATCACTTTAGTGAGTCGGGAAAAACATGGAAATGAGCACCTGTCAGGAAAGTGATCTGGAATCCTGTTGGCATGTGTCAAGTTTTGGATGTCTAGTAGATGCTCAGATGTGTCGGGCAGACGTATATGTGAGTCTAGAGTTCAGGAGACAAATCCAGAGACATAAATTTGGAAGCAACGTGCAATCGATGATAATGAAAGCCATGGAACTGGATGAGGTAACCCAGGAAGGAAGGCTCCACAGATTCGTGGTGGAAAAGGCACGAGGTCATGAACCATTTGAGATGCAGAGTCGTCCTTCAACGTGAAGCCCGGAGGTCGGGCTTTGTGATCTTCTTCAGCAAAGGTGGCGGCTGCGGTACAGGAGCAGAAAAGGTAGATGGTGGTTTTCACCGAAGGTTGGGGTTCAGCCAGACAAGGACAATGAAGGGAAATGAGGCAGAGGAGTTAAGGAGGGATTACAGGAAAGGACTGTGAAATCTATTTAGATGAGGGGAAAAGCAAAGAGAGGAAGTGAGAAGCTGATGGGTAATGAAAAGCAGCTGTGACATTGGGCTGGAAGATTCAGTAAGATCAAAAAGCTGCTGCACAGAGAATGTTAGAATAAATAAGCTTCAAATGAATGCTGCTGACCAGGAGTAGGATGTTGAAAATCAAGATTTCTGAGATGGTGCAGATACCAGTGATGTTACAATTTACGGTATGACCATGGGAGATGGTGGGTAGGTGGAGATAAAATTTAGATCATCTCTTTTGATACTCAGCAGTTTCTTGTGAATCAAACCAACACACCACTGTGGAGTGGCAGAATAAATATTCTATTTGGAAGCAGAAAACCACAGGACATGTTATACTTCCGTCATTCACGAGTAGCATGCCTTGGAAAAGCATTCAGTGTCTGTTTCACGACCTGAAGAAATGGGACTAACAATGACTAAGTCAAAATTGACAGGATTTTTGTCATTATTAAACAGAATGACAAATATCAAACTCATTTTAAAGCAGAAAGCCACTCTACGATGCAAGCCATAATCAGGATTGTTTTATAGGCAAGAAACAAGGCTCGAGAAAACGAATGTGCAAGGTTAGATGATGAATGAAGGACTCAGAATTAAACCCCCGGTATTTCATTCGTCGGCTAGTGCTCTTTCCATCACACCATTTACGATTTTGTCAAACATAAAGTCTACATCTCATTATTAAAAACAAATAACTTTGCACGTTTTGGTCTTTGTACAAATACATTTATTATAACAAGAAACGTGGTGGCACACTGAATTATAAACTGATTTTTCATGAATTGCCACCCAGAAAAGCAGAAATTCTTCATACCACATCATTACAACATGTGACATTCATACACCTCATTTTTTGGTCAGTGATGAACTACCTATGGGACAGTGGTCTCATAAGATTATGACACTGTATTTTCTCTCTACCCGTTCTATGTTTAAATATAAAATACTTACCACTGTGTTACAATTGCCTGCAGTGCTCAGTACAGGAACAAACGATTCATGTTTGTGGCCTAGCAGCAGCAGGCTATACCATCTATCGTGTAAGTGTGTCGTAGGATATACCATCTAGGTTTGTGTAAAATACATCCTATGTTGCCCGCAGGACAAAATCAACACATTCCTCAGAAAATATCCAAGCCGTTAAGAACGGCATGTGTGTACTTCCTTGAGTCGAAGAGTGAGACTCAGAACACTCAGTGTTGTGAGTATCAGCGCCCAGGGCAGATCCTCATAAGACTCGTGTGATTGTGGGAACAAACCACATCATGAACGCTGGAAATTTTCCGTTTGCATCACCCAGAGTGACACGCATACATAGAAACTAAACTTTGTCCAAAACAATAAAATGCAACCTCTCTCCTGGCCCAGAGCACAGTGTTAGCTGCAGAAGAAAATGGAATTAGAAGGAAAGGGTATTTAAATAGCTATTTAAGTCACTCAGATAACTGAACTAATGCAAGTGAAGTATAATACTTCATGTGACTCTACAAAAACAAATCAACAAGAACAATAAACTAAATTAAGAACAAAGAAAAAATAAAGCATACGTATTACTCTTCTTTGACGTCCAGAATGAATAATGTAGCTTGGGAATCCTGACTAAATTACAGTGTGAACACATCCAGGCTAAATTGTACACGATTGCTCACAAATTATACTTCGCTAATGGTGCTGGGTCTTCTTATAAAGTGGGCACCAAAAAATAAAACCGGCATTTGAGCCTGGGCATGGCTCTTTCTTCCCCAAAGGGTATTCTAGTGGCGACTATGCCTCACACACGTGTTATCAACCACACACTAGAGAAAGATGCCTATCACTGGCCAATGATTACAGACCCCTCTTCAGATACGGGGTGAGTGTCTGTGAGAATACTGGCTCATTCTCAGTTTTGTAAAATAAAACTGCCTCCCATTTCTAGTTGACTCTTCACTTTCTACCTTTTCTTCTTTATTTTCTTAAAGGGAGCCTGAGACCAGATTTTTAAAAGGGTGTTTACTCCAGTAAACACGATTTGGCTGGCCTCCTACACAATCTGTCACTAATTCTTCTTCCACAACCCCATTAACTTCCTCAGCAAATGCCTAAGTTGGGATTCTAGATCAGTTCTGCTAGAATTTGTATATGCGCGCGTGTGTGTGTGTGTGTGTGCATGTGTGTCCACGTCCACCTGTGTGTGCATTGGAGGAACGAGACTGAAACTCTATACTTTCTGGTTTTGTACAAGGCAATGCTTCTATTAATCACTCTTCTGTCCCCTAGTACGTATTAAAATTGCTATTCTGGACCATCTTCCTGTTTATCAAGCCCTCACGCCCATTTCTACTCTCCTCACATTTAATCAACTGTCTTTTCTCCTACTTCTACCAAGAAGACAGTTGTTAAGATATTAACTACCTTATCTTTCTTACTCCAAATATTCTAGAGTCCACTTTCCTCTGCTCCTTTGACTTTTCTTCCTTCTTAATCTACGACCTTCTTTCCTCCCCAAGACAGCATGCCTACAATATAACCAGATGCCTTTCTTCCTCTCCACTTCCCCATTCCTCTTTGCCTGTCCAAGTCTCATTGAATAAAAAGACCCATCTCAAATCCCACCTCCTATCGGAAGCCTTTCCTTACCTCCCAGAAAAAAACAGATACACCCCTCTTCCAGATTCTCATCACAAGTTTTGTTTTTATTTTTGTTTTGAGATAGGGTCTTGCTGCGTCACCCAGGCTGGAGTGCAGTGGCACCTTTATAGCTCCCTATAACCTCAAATTCCTGGGTTCAAGCAATCCTCTGCCTTGGCCTCCCAAGTAGCTAAAACTAGAGGTGCATACCACCACGCCTGGTTATTTTTTATGTTTTTTGATGCTGATGGGGTCTCACTGTGTTGCCCAGGCTGATCTCAAACTCCTGGCCTCAAGTGATCCTCTTGCTTCAGCTTCTCAAAGCACTGGGACTCCAGGCATAAGCCACCCTGCTCAGCCCACAAATTTTTTTCACACGTGTGATTTGGCAGTTAACCTAATTCTGCCTTGTGACAATTGCATAATTATCTTGAATTGCTGTTTGATTTTCCTACTTTGCTACTTAATGTGGTGCATATTTCTGATATGTCCTCCCAACTAGATTTGAAGTGTTTTAAACAAGACATGGTAGCGAACGTCTTTTCACAATTTATTAAAAATGCATAGAATTATCCACTTGATTTGATATGTGGACATGACTTTAGATGTAATGTCAAATAAAAACATAAGCGGCTTTAAAAGAATATCATGATATTGGTATAATTTTAGGGCATAATTTAACAACATACCTACCCTCAAAGCCACAGTTCCACTTCTAGATGTTTACCCTCAGGAAACGCTCACATATGTGCACCAGGAAACAATGCATTATTGCTTGTCATAGTGAAAAATTGGAAACTGTCTAAGGCAATAATTCTCAATATGTGGGTTGCCCTCCAGGGGACATTTGGAAATGGCTGGACGTATTTTCTGATAGTCATAATCGATGTTACTGGCATCCAGTGAGTAGAGGCCAGAGAGGGCACTAAATATCCTACAATGCACTGAACAATCCCCACCTGGCTCAAAATGTGAATAAGGCTGAGGGTCAGGGAGCCTGATCTAACTGTGCGTCAGCAGATAAGCAACCGGTCTTACATTTATTCAAAGGAATAACACGAAAGCATGTGAAACAAGGTGTGTCAAAATAGGTAAATCTTGAAGCAGAAAGTTGAGTGAAGCTAGAATGTGGTGAAATAATGTGCACAAATGGTCTGAGTGTTTGGATATTCAAGAAACACTCAAAGCCGTGTATATACAGAACGTGAACTGGAAAGTATGAATCAAATTCAGGATTTGGGGCTGCTTCAAGGCTGGGAGGGAGAGGAATGGACCGAAGGAGGATAGCTGACATAGATTTCAACTTTAAGATATTCCTTTATGTTAAAAAAAATCAACCAATATTCTCTGGAGCCCAGATAAATCTGCTCCATCTTGTGGTTAGTGTCAGCAAGACGCTGTCGTGAAAGGAAACGCAAATCAAACCGCTAAAAATGATGTGTGTGAAACGCTCAAAACAATGCCAAGGGCAGGAACGTATTGTACCACGAGCTGAGGCCCCAGACACCTTCTTCGTTCATCTGCGGCCCCGGTGCGTGGGGCTATCTGAGGTCAGGCGCCAGAGCTGTACGGCTGTGACCTCGGTCCCCCTCCAGCTTATCCCTCGCCTCACTCACGTGTCTCATTCAAGGCCAACCTGACGTCTACAACCCACGGCTGAGGGTTTTATGGAGACTGGTGGCTCTTCGGCCGTGGATGAAGCATTCCTTACCTACACACACTCCGTACGGGGCCAGTCCCTTGGAAAGGACTTTTGCTGAGACACTTTCTCCTTCAATCTGATCACCTGCGTCACCACAGGCTGCTGTGTTGGCATTTGGCTGATACCCACATTGGTTCTTGCCCAGTCTTTTTTTCCAGGGAAGGGTATCTTCCCCCCCTACCTACTATGTGCAAATAGGAATTTAAGTGAAGGTAGATTCCCCAAGAACAATTTATTCAAAGATAATTTTGGTAAATACATACCAGGCACTTGCTACGCTCCTGGACATAAAATCTCGACACCTGTCCGTCTGCGGCTCCCCTCCGGCAGCAGTGTCTGTCTTAAGCTCAGGTTCCCCTGATGCCTGTGCTGCTGCAGCTAATGCATTTGTGCCTCAGCCTACTTTCCCTCCCTCCCCACTGACTTCATAAGACCAAGGTCACCACACTCATCCCAGCCCGTTACACTCCCCACCATATTCTCCATCTTACAAATTGCAGCACCCTCGAGGATTTTAAAGCATCAGAGCAAGTGAACACTATACACTGTACTCTAAATGATCATCTCAAATCAAAGAAATGGTTTGAAGTAAATATATATCAGTTCTGTTTTTTGTTTTCTGAGACAGAGTCTCACTCTGTCGCCCAGGCTGGAGTGCAATGGTGTGATTTCGGCTCACTGCAGCCTCTGCCCCCCGGGTTCAAGTGATTCTCCCGGCTGAGCCTCCTGAGTAGCTGGGACTACAGGCGCACACCACCATGCCCAGCTGTTTTATACTTTTAGCAGAAATGGAGTTTCACCATGTTGGCCAAGCTGGTCTCGAACTTCTGATCTGGTGATCCGCCCGCCTCCGCCTCCCGAAGTCCTGGATATTTGTGCTTTCTATAATACACACTACATAAAGTCAAACCTGACACAGTTTTCCTGGCTGGCAGAAAACAGAATGAAAAGCACTGCGGAGGTATAGATTTCCAAAGTTCAAGACGCGTTGCTGTCAGGACACCTGCTTTGCATTTCACTTCCCTGAAGGAGCCCTGCCCACTTCTAGGGAGAAGCAACATACAATTACTTCTCAGGCAGATCTGCATTCTCACCTCACACATCTTACTGACCCATGTCTTATTTCCCCCACATAACAATAAAAGTAATAAAAAAAGAGCCACATATACATTTCACAGAGCAAACAAAACACCAAGACACACTCATCAATTCGGTGTATCTAATTTTCACACTTTTCCTTTAGTTTCGCATGAGCGAAATCTGAAAGGAGGAATACCCCATGAGGTACTAACGTTGTGCAGTGAAATGATAGCAAGATCCGTGCCGTCCAGAGAAGCTGCGTCACGTTCAAAGCAACACAAAGCCAGCAGGCCCACCCCAGCCCTCCTCTGAGGGAGAAACACTTACAGGGACGCCGTCCGTGGAAGGTTCACCTGCCACTTGAAGGGGAAGACACTTTCAGTTTTCTAACCGCGCCTGCTTTAAGCTTGTCGATCATGGCGTGTATCGTGTCTGATTTACCTCAAACTCACTGGGACCATTTGATGTTCTGGCCATTATTTTGCCGTTAAAGTATATCTGGTGTAAATGGATTTTCAGGTTCACTGAGAGTACAAAAGGCTTTCACTGCCTAATGAAAGTGTGTTCTACCATGTCTTCCGGTTGTGCCTGCATAGCCAGTCCTTGCACCAGGACAGGGTAACATGGGAAACACCAGCACCCCTCAGCTGGGGTACGGTAAGAGGGGCGTCTGGCCCAGCTGTTGACACTAAAAGATAGCGCAGTTTGTTCGAGGCATGAGATCCATCACACGGTCAAAATAACAGCTACTGCAGAGAGGCAAAGAATCCTATCAGTAGGGACCGCAAAAGGTGGGCAGAGGATAAGAATTGCAAATCCATTAACAATATTCCAGAACAAGAAGGCAGGAACTATAAAAATACTTGATTTCATAGAAATGTTGATTCTCCCCAAATTAATTCAAAAATTCAGAGAAATTCCAATCAAGATCCTAAGAGAATTTTTAAACCTATAAATGAGACAAACTGTTTCTAACATTTATCTGGAAGAATAAGTGTTGAAGAATAGCCAATACATTTTTATGAGAAAAAGGTTATAAAGATGGTCTAATCTTGGCATATATTAAAATGTGACATAAAGCTACAGCAATCAAAAGCTTGTGGATGTCAGAACATGCAAATTATATAAATAAACCAGAGTAAAACTTAGAAACGGATGTATGTACTACACAGGAATGTAGTCTCTAGTAAATTAGCTCTTAACAGAAAAAACGTGTCTGTAACTCAGTCAGTAGTTTATATAATTTATTGTCCAAATCAGAACAATTTGAGGGTAAAAAGGAATCCAGTGGGATGATAGAATCACAGCCAAACACTGAACAGTCCTGTGCAAAGCTTGATACACGGTTACGTAGCTACCGATGGGGTCGTTTCTGCATCATGTGTAGGTCCTCACCAGTTCAGGTGCTAAATTCTACAGTTGCCCAAGTTACACAGCCTGGTCTCCAGGCAGGCGCTCAAGAGCCAAGCTCCAGGCTCTGAGAGAGGCTATGCCACGGATAAGGCAGCGCCCAGATTCTCAGACACAGTCGGAAGATAATATCTAGGTCACATCTACAGGAATCTGACCACAATCAAGGCAGAGCTCTCATTTCAATGACTTGAAATACAAGAGACAGGCGCTTCAACTTACCCTGATGTTGACCACCAGAATGCATGCAGATCAAGACGGACTACCTCAGGTTCAGAGAGAACAGAAGAGGAGGACCAGGTGTGGTATTGTACAGAGGCCAGGAAACAGGACCCAGCAGAGTCTCCACTTTTGCCTACTTCATGAGTGTCACAAATTTTTAGGGAAATTCTTGAGACAGATCGGCCATGATTTTTACCAACATAAAAAAGCAAACTAACATCAAATGATTCTCAGTAAGAAAGCTTCAAAAGTTAAAATCAGATAAAATATGTGAAATGGTGCAGCGGGCTGCCAAGAACTCTGATAGAGTCCATACACATTTTGCTATCACTGAAAATTACGTAAGGCATTTATTGCTGGACCCTTTACATAAATTATCTCATTTAACCACAGCCATCACCCAAGCTGTTAGCTTCATCTAAGAGAGAAGCTGAGGCCTCCAGGAGAGGTACCTCACATCCTGGCTATTTGACAGAGTCAGAACACGAGTCTTTTTGACTCTTAACCTTTATGTCTTTTTGGTATCAGGATTAATTTGGGGATCAATGAATAGAGATGCCTGCCAGCATAGGATAAGTCCAACAGATACTCTTGGGAAAAACAATCACACAAAATCTAGTCCAATTATGCTTCAGTTCTGAATAAAATACTCATTAAATTATAATTATCTGGTTTACCGGATAACACAAAAATCACAAAATCAATCTTAGAATAATCCTTGACTCTTCTTTTTCTCACACACTCTACAATCAAACCCTGTCAGCCCAATCTTCAAAACAGATTCAGCATCCCCACCACTGCCCTGCTGCCCCACAGGGTCACCATCTCTGTCCTGACTCTTTCTAAAGACGACTTCAAAATGGGTCTCTCAGCTCCAACCCTTGCTCCCTGCAAGGGCTCAACCCACCAGCCAGAAGGACTCCATGATAACATCATGCCCATGAGATGCTCAAACCCCCACAGCAACTTTCCACCCCACTTCGGGCAAAAGACAAGTCCTGGATGTGCCTACAGGCCTTCTGATATCTGGCTTCCTGTGGACTTCCTTTTTTCCTTTCTTTCTTTCTCTTTTTCTAAGACACAGGATCTCACTCTGTTGCCTAGGCTGGAATGCTGTGGCGCTATCATAGCTCACTGCAGCCTCAACCTCCTGGGCTCCAGTGACCCTCCCAACCTTGGCCTCCCAAAGCACTGGAATTATGGGCATGAGCCATGGCTCCCAGCCCTCTACTCACTTTCTAATGCACGTCCCCCACTTCCACGCCTCTCACCTTGCTTCAGCCACACTAGCTTCTTTGCTGTTCTTCAAAAACAATGTGTACATTATCACCTTTGGTCTAGATTTGCCATTCTCCTTCCTTGAATGTGATATCCTCTACTTGCTTACCTCACGGCCAGATCCCAGACCTCCTTACCTCACGGCCAGATCCCAGATCTCCTTATCTCATGCCCGGATCCCTTATTTCTTTATCTCATGGCCAAATTCCCTGCCTCTATCTCATAGCTAAATTTCTTACCTCCTTACCTCATGGAGAGATCCCTTACCTCATGCCCAGATCCCTTACCTCCTTATTTCATTGCTAAATTTCTTACCTACTCACCCCATAGCTAAATTCCTTACTTATTCACCTCTGGCTAAATCCTTTACGTCCTTCAGGTCCTCATCAAAATGTCAGTTTATTAGTGAGCTCACTAATATATTAACTATCAACGGCTCCTCCCACAGTATCTTCTCACCCTGAGTAATATTCTCCAAGGCATTACCACCAGCCAACATGATATATGTCCAGCCTTATTTCGTTATCTTTATCTCTTTATCCCACTTGAATGTATTAGCTTGAACCATATGAAATTGCCTTTTATGTAGGTAAAAAAAAATGGTCCAATGTCAATAATTTCATTTTGTTTAACTTAGCAGTAGATATGGTTTGGCTGTGTCCCCACCCAAATCTCTTCTTGAATTGTTATCTGTTGGTGTCATGGGAGGAACCTGGTGGGATGCAATTGAATTACGGGGGCGGGTCTTTCCTGTGCTGTTCTCATGATAGTGAATACGTCTCACAAGATCTGATGGTTTTAAAAAACATGGGTTTCCCTGCACAAACTGTCTTGTCTGCCACCATGTGAGATGTGCCTTTCACCTTCTGCCATGATTGTGAGGCCTCCCCAGCCAGGTGGAACTGTGAGTCCAACAAACCTCTTTTTTTTTGTAAATTGCCAGTCTCAGGTATGTCTTCATCAGCAGTGTGAAAATGTATTAATACAGTAGCTTTAAAATGATCTGTTTTATACACTTCTAAATATCCTAATGCAGATGAAGTGCCTTGCTTATAACAGGTATTCAATAAATAGTTGTTTAAAAATGACTCGTTTGGCACAAGTTTTAAAGAACTGAAACACAGGAGTAGGCAGATGTCTTGTCTAACTGATGGTGATT